>VMDO01007225.1:32011-93138 GCA_007922755.1 Pedetes capensis | reverse complement strand
CTTCCTTCCTTCCTTCCTTCCTTCCTTGGTATTGAAGGGCTGAACCCAGCGCCCTGCACGTATTTTGCAAGAGCTTTACCTCTGAACTGCACCCCTAGACCCTTTTTTATTTTTAATTTTGACATAGGATCTTGATAAGTTACATAGGCTGCTTCTGGCCTTGAATTCATGGAACCTCCTACCTCTGCCTCCCAATTCACTGGAATTACAGATGTGAATCACCATGCTGGCTCTTTTCTTTCTTTGCTTCTTTGCTTCTTTCTTTCTCTTTCTTTCTTTCTTTCCCCTCTTTTCTCCCTCTCCCCCCTCCTCTTCCTCCTCTTCTTTCTTCTCTTCCTCTCTCTCCTCTTCCTCCTCCTCCTCCTCCTTCTTCTTTTTCTCCTCTCTCTCTCTCTCTCATACTAGAGATTGAACAGCTAGGCAAGTACTTGCAGCTAGGCAAGTAAGTTCTCTACTACTGAGTATCTCCAGCCCTTTTTTATTTTTATTTTGAGACAGGAATTTGCTAAGTTGCCCAGGCTAGACTAGAATTTTCTATGTAGCCCATGCTGATTTCAAGCTTGCAATTCTCCTACCTCAGCCTCCCAAGTAACTGGGATTCCTGGTGCACACCATGGCTCCAGGCTTGGACGTTGGTTTCCTATGCCCTAAGTTTCAGCCAGGACACTATACTGTTTACACATGACATCCTTTTGTAGTGTTCCCATAGCCCCATTAGGTTCCTATTTTATAGGGAAAAAAAAATGGACTCTTAGAGAAGTGACTTGTCTAGTATCATGCAGCAAAATATAATAAAGCTAATTAATAGCTGACACCTTAAACACTTATGGGCCAAGGCATGACAAGTGCTTCCTCTTCCAAGTCAATCCTCACAACATCTTTGAGCAGGAGGATGTGACATCTCCATTTTGCATCATGTATTTTGAGATTTTCCTGTCCCGCTTTAGTCCTCTACATTATTTCCCTTCCCCTTCTCCCCTTCCCCAACCTCCACTCCGGTTACATCTCCATTTTAACAGGTGTGGAAACTGGAGTGCAGGAAGGTTCAATCGCTCCTCAAGGCTTTCAGTGGGCAGAGCTGGCAGTGGACATGGACAGTGCGCCATGCTGGCTATAGTCGGTGCTGCATTGGGTGGGCCTGGGTCTTAAGCCCATACTGAGAGCCTGCTGTGTGCTGGACACATACAGATGCTTTGGGTTTGGACAGTCCTTGCCCTTGTGGGGCTCAAAATGCTGGCATCATTGTGCCAGGACCAAGTGGAAAAGAGCAGGACTCAGGGAGGGGCGGGGTTGGGGGACCCGGAGGACAGTGGGTCCCAGCAGGAAGCCGCCTGGCCTCCAGTCTCCCCTGCCTGGGAAAGGTAAGCCTGTGCCCCTAGCCTCCTCCTGTGTGGCTTCCCAGAGGTAATGGTTACCCCCTTTGGGGGAACTGAAGTAAGCAGCCATGTATCTCAAGGGCCTGCTTATCTCTGGACCTCGACCTCTGTGGTGCCTTGTGTCACACACTCACAGGGGGGCTTTCCCTATCTCTGCTTCACACCCCCTGAAGAACAGGAGATGCTGTCACAGGGCCCTATCAGAGAAGCCCCTCCCAAGGGGATTTTGAGGCCCACATTAAGAGGCTTAAATCCAAATTTCTGCTGAGAGTGATTGTGTTTGACTAGGTAGCTCTGCCTGTGGAGAATCTGGAGCCAAAAGACCGGACGAGCTGTGCGTTTTAATAAGCCAGCTCTAGCTGTTGGGTGGTGACCGGTTGGCAGAGTCTGGACTCTGTCCCTCCACCTCAGCCAGAGCTCTGGAGGCCCTGGTTTGGAGAGGCCTTCCTGTATTTCCCCACCTGGGTGATCGAATTAGAGCCTTAGCTTCCTCATCAGGGAGAGGATTAAATGCATTTTATTTGTGAAAGTGGTTAGAGCAGGTCTGCCCTTCTTTTATGTGGGAGAGATTATAATCACACCTGGCTTCCAGAATAGACTGACAGAACTGAGTCCCACCCTGGCTCCCTCCCTTTACCAGCCAGTCTTGATCCCTACTTCTCCCCAGCCAGTGGAGATGAGAAGGCCAACCTGGCAGAGTCATTTGAAGACCAGATGAGATCTCAATACCCACACCCTGCCTGGCACATAGGAAGTCTCTCCTCACCTTTTATTTTTTATTTTTTCTTGTCCAGGGGATTGAACCTAGTGCTCTACTACTAAGCTGCACACTCAGTCTCTTTTTTATTTTTTATTTTGAGACAGGGTCTTGTTAGGTTGTACAGGCTGCCTCTGGCCTTGAACCTGAGTTTCTCCTGCCTCTGCCTCCTATGTTGCTGGGACTATGGGCAGGCAGGATTATAGGCAGGCACCACACTGCTGGCTCTTACCTTTTTAAAAATAGGTTGAAGATTTCTCTAGAAGGTTTTGCTTCTTTTTTATTTTATTTTATTTTATTTTTTTCCGGTACTGAGGGTTGAACCCAGGGCCTTGCACTTGCATGCTTTGCTAGTTTTGGACCACTGAGCTGCACATTGAGCCCATTTTATTAACTTTTTGAGACAGGGTCTTGCTAAATTATGCAGACAGCCTCTGGTCTTGAACTTGCAATCCTTCTGCCTCCGCCTCCCTAGCCACTGGGATTACAGGTGTGCATCACCACGCCTAGCTGCTTCTACTATTTTATCTTCCAGCTCCCTACTTGTTTACCCTCTGGTGGCCACCTGCCCATATGCTTCCCATCCTTTAGTTCCTGAGTCTGGTGTGTCTACTTGCTCCTTCTGGCTAACTAAGGATTATTCTTTTCATCCCTAGGCCAGCACTTCATCTCTGAAAATGATGCCTATCTTCCAAGACTTCTGACTTTACCACACCCTGTTGGTAACAGTGCCTACTTACTGAGCATTGACTAGCTGGCATTTACCACGTGCCAGGTCTTCATATGGATGTATTTGTTTGATCCCCACAATGTTTCTGTGAGAATGGTGCGATTATCCTACCCATTAAAAAAAACACAGAAAAACCTCAGGATGTGGTGCCACATACCTGGAACAATCATGAGTTTGAAGCCAGCCTAGTGAGTTCCATGCCAGCCTTGACTACTTAGCAAGACCCTGTCTCAAAAATATCAGAGTGTAGCGGAATCATTAGGTACAAGGACATTAAATAATATGTCTAAGGTCACAGAATTTGCAGTCTGACTCATAGTAATCTGACTTGAAGCCCCAGCTCCTACTTAACACAGTTTATCCCTAATGTTTACAATCCCCAGCAATTTGAAAAGGGAACCATGACTTTGTCCTACAAATGTCAGTCTTGTCTTGTCTCTTCTCTTTTCTTTCTTTCTTTCTTTCTTTCTTTCTTTCTTTCTTTTTTTTTCTTTATTTCCTTCTTTCTAGTTGAAAGATACTTTACTCCTGAGTTGGAAATTCCAAGTTTCCTCTGGTTAAGTTGTAGTTTGTTTCTGTTTAATCTCCTTCTTCCTCCTCCTCCTCCTCTTCCTCCTCTTCCTCCTCTTCATCTTTGTCTTTTTCTTCTTACTCTTCTTATTCTTTTTCTTCTTCCCCTTCTTCTTGCAGTACTGGGGTGTTGAAACCAGGGCCTCACACATACTTTGCAAGTGCTCTTGCAAAGAGCCATGCCCCCAGCCCTTTTTTAAAATTTTATTTTGAGTCAGGGTCTCGCTAAGTTGTGAGGGCTGCCTCTGGCCTTGAACTCTTGATCTCTTGCCTCAGCCTCCTGAGGAGCTGGGATTACAGGTGTGTGTCACGGTATTTGGCTGGTGTTTATTCTTCTAAACAACTCATTCTTTTAAAATCTCCTTGAACACTCTTGTG
The DNA here is from genome assembly GCA_007922755.1 of Pedetes capensis. Lineage (NCBI taxonomy): Eukaryota > Metazoa > Chordata > Mammalia > Rodentia > Pedetidae > Pedetes > Pedetes capensis. The sequence goes on along the minus strand of VMDO01007225.1, from coordinate 89,327 downwards.
CCCAAAAATAGGCATATTTTCTCTTGCTTCATCACCTGTGGAGCTGGGAAACTGCTGATCAGCACATTCCTTTCAAGGCTTGAATATAATCTCATGGTGTCTGGAAGTCTGTCTGAGTTTGTTCTCTGAAGCTAGAGCAACCTGGCCCCTTTCCCTAGGCTGGTTTCCTGTCTCTAGCTCAAGAAAAGTGTCTGGAGTTGTCCAGGTTCTCCCTCTTTTTTCATTGGTTACACACTGGGCAATGAAGTTGTGCTTAGGGAAAACCCAGGGGCCAAAGCAAGTCACACTGTTTGGGGCCCTCTGTCCCTGGTCAGAATTTTATTTGAGGTTATTTTGTTATTTTTATATTCCAGAACATTTCAGAATGAAATAAAAGTATAAAGAAGTAGGAAAAAATACATTTTCCCCAATCTGTCCTCCTCCATTTCTTTTCTCTTTTTTTGGCAGTGCTGGGGGTCAAACTCAAGGCCCTCTGCATGCTAGCCAGGTACCCTACCACTGAGCTACATCCCCAGATCCCAAAGGCCTATGTGCTAGGCAGTGCAGAAGTACAGCAGGGACACCCACCTTGGCCCTTGTCCCGAGTCCCTCTAATTTGAGTTTTTAAGTGTCAAGAACAGCTCTGAACAATTATCATTTCAACCAGCATTTATTGAGCACCCGCTGCAGGCAGGGCCTCTTCTAGGTTCTTGGGGATACATTGGTGAGGAAAAGATTGCATCCTACTTGGGATGACAATGAGTTACTGCTAGGGAGGGTTGGGGGAGCTAGGGAGCTGTGTGGAGAGGCTGCAGGATTCAGTGAGAGGTCAGGTTGGCCTCCATAAGAGGGTGAGATTTAAGCCAAAACTTGAAGAAGGTGAGGGATTGAACCCTGCAGGTGTATGGGAATAGAGTTCTTCAAGTCTGGGAATAGCCAGAGCCTAAAAGAAACAATCCAACACTAACACCAGGAAGGGGCCACCCAAAAGATAAGGAGTCTGAGAAAGGGTCAAAGGAAGGGAGGAGAAAGTCTTGCCGTTTATGTTAATTGCATTGCGGCTGCCCTGAAGGTAGAGTGATTTACTGACAGGGACCAGCTCTGAGCAAAGCTCAGGCCAGTGGAAATCAGGCAAATGTAGCTGGCGGAAATAGCCCTGATCCAGGCTCTTTCACAACTGGGACATGGCTGTGAGCAAGCTATTTGCTCTAACTTGGGCCTCGGGGCTTGGCTGTGAAGGGAGATGGCTAACATCTGGCTGCTTGGGGACTCTGGAGTGCACTTGTCATAATGATGATAATAGTGTTATCAGTAAGATGACAGTCGGACGTGGTAGCTCTCGCCTGTAATCCCAGTGACTTGGGAGGCAGAGACAGGAGGATTGCAGGATTGAGGCCAGAAGGAGGCTGTGTAATTTAGTGAGACCCTGTCTCAAAACAAAAAATAAAAAAGAGGCTAAGGGTGCAGCTCAGTAGCAGAGCACTTATGAAGTATGTGCAACACCCTGGGTTGACCTTCCCAGTACCAACAACAACAACAACAACAACAACAAAAACCGTAGCATCTTTCCAGTGTGACTATGTTAATTATTCTTTTTATTTTTAACACCAAGAACAAGGCAATCTGACTTCAGTGGTTTCTGAGGAAAGGAAAGTCAAGAACATAGTTTTTGGTCAGGAAAAAAAAAAAAAGAGAGAGGTAGGAGAGGCAAAAGTTTTCCTCTCACTATCGTTGCTCTGTCTCTGCTTTTCTGAAACTGCTCTTGGAGACTCCCTGACAGCCTTCCTTCCCTGAGGTTCAGAACATCCGCAGGCAGCCAACCGTCAGTCTATCTGTTGAGAAGGTTGGGTAAGTATTATGCAAATGGTGGGGAAAAAACGGTCTTTGACAATAAATATAAATAAACCCAGCAGAGTGGCTAGACTTTGGGCTGTAGGGGCCAAAATGCAAAGTCCTGTGCTTGCAGTCCACTGAGTTATCAAAGTAGAGTTTGGAGAGCATCTTGGTGGCACCTGCTTGGCTTTGCCCACACTCTGGGACTCAGGCCCCTGACTCCAGGGAACTGCTTTCCTTCCTCATGACAGACGGGAGTATTTGGTTTTTTAATGCCAGGGCACAGGCAGGATGGGCTTGCTGGGGAAATAAGACAGACAAAGAAAATCTCTCAGGACAAAGGAGAGCTAATGTGAAGGGCCACAAATCAGGTGAGTCAGAGTTTGCAGTCAGATTGCCAAAGGTCAAATCCTACCTGCATTTAAACCTCTCTCTGCCTCACTTTCCTCACCCATATAATAGATATAAAATTGATGCCTACCTCCGAGGGCAGTTATAATGGGTAAGTAAATTAGTACACATACAGTCCTCAGTATACCTGGAGTGTGTCAGTGAAAGCCACCACTGGGTGCTTTTGTTTTAAGGTTACATGGGTTTTTCCAAACAGTATCTGAGTGTTTCAGTAAAGCCTCACTCTCAAGTGATGCATCTCTCTTTTTCTTTTCTTTTCCTTCCTTCTTTCCTTCCTTCCTTCCTTCCTTTCTTTTGTGGTACCACAGGGACTGAACCCAGGCTTTGCACATACTTTGCTCTACCACCGAGTCATACCTCAACTCCTTTTTTTTTTTTTTTTTTGTGGTATTGGGGGTTGAACCCAGGGCCTCACATTTGCATGCTCTGCAAGTGCTGGACCACTGAGCTGCACCTCCAGCCCAGTTTTTCACTTTTTTGAGACAGGGTCTCACTAAGTTACACAGACTTCCTCTGGTCTTGAACTTGCCATCCTCCTGCCTCTGCCTCCTGAGCCGCGGGGATTACAGGCATGTGCCACCATGTCCAGCCTCAACTCCTTTTTGATTTATTTTTTTATTTTGAGACAGAGGATCGCTAAATTCTGCAGGCTATATGTATACCCTTGAACTCTTGATTCTCCTGCCTCAGCCTCCTGAGTGCTGGGATCACACTTGCCTAGTGGACACGATTTGACAGCCTAACAGCAGGCACAAGGCTCTAGATTCACCACCCCCTCCCCAGTACTGAAAAAACAGAATGGACAAAAGAGACTTTGAGGCCAGCCTGGGCTATATACTGAGATCCTGTCTCAAAAAACAAACAACAGCAACAACAATAACAACAAAAACTCCACCAAAATATTTCAATATATAATCAATATAAAAATACTGAGGCTTTACATTCTGTTTTACCTACTATGTTGAAATACAGCATTTTATTTTATAAATATAGCGCATTTTAACTTGAATTTGCCACATTTCAGGCGCTTAACAGCCACATGTGGCCACCATGTTGATCAGTGCAATTCTAAGTGACAGGGGGTTGGTTCTTGGCTTTGGACTTGAGTGGTCAGGTTGGGCCCTGACTCTGTCTTAATTGCCCTATGATAACCAGCAAGGACTCTGAGATGGGAAGTCTTTTGATCATGTGGAAGAAGGAACATACCTATATAAACCCTATAATTTCAAGAGTATGGTTTTGGACTAATATATATTGAGCAAGCTCTTGCTTACCCCTGACAATCTTTTCCTTCTTCCACACTAACCCCAGTCTTCCACTTCAACCTGTTTTGAGGATTAAATTCTAAAGTGATCAGCTGGTTGTGGTGGCTCATACCTTTAATCCCAGCTATTCTGGAGGTGGAGACAGGAGGACTGCAGGTTCAAGGCCAGAGGAAACCTGTGCAATTTAGGGAGACCTGTATCTCAAAATAAGCCACTGAAAACCCTATGAGGGTCACTATGAGTTGGACATGACTCAACAGCATCTAACAACAACAATTTCAAGATAAAAATTAAAAAATGGACTGAGGGTGCAGGCCAGTGGTAGAGCACTTGGAAAGTATGTGCAAGACCCTGGATTCAATATCCAAGTACTGCGAAAAAGAAAAAACAAAAAACAAAAAACAACCCCCCCCACAAACCCCAAAATGTCTAAAGTGATCATCAATCTTTCAATGATTATCATCCTCTATTAACATGCAAATGTTGGACAAAATTTCAATTAGGAGGAATAATTTTAAGAGATCTATTATACAACATGGCGACTATGGTTAATAACAACATACAGATGCGTCTTGACTTACAATGAGGCTATGTCCCTATAAACCCATCATAAATTGAAAATATTTTAAGTCAAGAATGCACCTATGCCAGGCATTGTGGTGAATGCCTATTATCCCAGCACTCAGGAGGCTGAGGCAGGAGAATCTTGAGTTTGAGCTAAGCATAGCAAGATTCTATCAAGATAAACAAGCAAAACAAAAACCAGAAAACACGACAAAATGAAAACAGAAAAATGTACTTAATACATGGATCCCAAAACAATGCACTGTGGTGTGTTGATTTTCTCCCCTTGTGACCTTATGGCTGACTGGGAGTTGTGGCTTGCCACCCTTGACTGTTGTATCATATATGACTAGCTCTGGAAAAGACCAAGGTTCAAAATCTTAAGTAGGAGCCTGGCATGATGGTCCATGCCTGTAATCCCAGTGACTCTGGAAGTGAAGGCAGAAGGATTGAAAATTAGAGGCCAGAGGCAACCAGAATAACTTACTGAGACCCTGTCTCAAAACAGAAAGTAAAAAATGGGCTAGGGGTGTGGCTCAGTGGTAGAGCATTTACAAAGCATGCATAAAGCCCTGGGTTCAACCCCTAAGTACTGCCAAAAAAAAAAAAAAAAGTCTGAAATGTGGTTTCTACTGAATATGCTCTGTCTTCACAGCATCATAAAGTTGAAAAATTGTAGTGCCGGGAGAGGTGGTACACACCTGTAATCCCAGCGGTTCGGGAGGCGGAGGCAGGAGGATCGCAAGTTTGAGACCAGAGGCAGTCCGTGTAATTTAGCGAGACCCTGTCTTAAAAAGCAAAAAAAAAAAAAAGGGCTGGGGCGCAGCTCAGTGGTCCAGCACTTGCAAAGTATGCAGGCGTGAGGCCCTGGGTTCAACCCCCAGTACTGCAAAAAAAAAAAAAAGTTGAAAAATTGTAAGTAGACTCATAAATTGGGGATCTTCTCTATTGTATTCTTGAAAATTGATAGAAACAGATTTTAAGTACTCTCACCTTAAAAAATGGTAAGTATGTGAAATAATACATTTTAATTAGCTCAAGTTAGTAATTCTAAATGCAAGCATATTCCAAAACATCATGTTGTACATGATAAATAGCTACTGTTTTTATCAGTTAAAAAATAAAAATTAGCCAGGTGTGGTAGCTCATACCTGTAATCCCGGCAATTTAGGAGGCAGAGGCTGGAGGATCACAGGCTCGAGGCCAGAGGTAGCCTATGTAATTTAGCAAGATCCTGTCTCAAGATTAAAAAGATTTAAGAAAGGGCTGGGAATGCACCTCAGTGGTGGAGTGCCTGCAAAGCATGCTTGAGGCCCTGAATTCAACCCCCAAGTACCATTAAAAATAAACCAATAAATAATAAATAAGTATAAAAAATTAGGCTGGACATTTTGGCACATGCCTGCAATCCCAGAGACTTGGGAGGTAGTGGCAACAGAATGACAAATCTGAGGCTAGAGGCAGCCTGTGTAACTTAGTGAAACCCTGTCTCAAGATAAAAAATAAAAAAGGGGTTGGGGGGCAGCTCAGTGGTAGAGCACTTGCAAAGTATGTGCAAGACCTTGTGTTCAGTCTCCCAGTACCACACACACACACACAATTTAAAATTCACCATTCACCATGACCCTGGGTGTGGTGGTGCATGCTTGTAATCCCAGCACTTGGGAGACTGAAGCAGGAGGATCAAGAGTTCCAGGCCAGCTTGGCATACATAGCAAGACCTGCTCTCTAAATAAATTTACCATGAAAAAATTTTTTTACCATCTTGATATCATGAAGCTTCTAAGTAGCATTTCACTAAGTGATTAAAGAACCAAGTAAAGTGTGGTAGCTTAATTGGTCAATGTGGTCAGCCCATGAAGATTGAAATGAAAAGGCCGTTGAAGATCTGGTTGATGTACTGTGGTTACACATTAAGAGGAAGAACTTCCTCTTAATGTGTAATGACTGATAACCTTAAATATAAGGACAGATATGTGAGTATAATTTTGAAATGTGTGTTTTGGGTAGAAGGAAGTAGAGGTAAGGTTGGGATGTGAAGCCTGAGAAGTACTGCCACTGAAGTTGGGAATTTGGACTGATAACTTATTCCAGAGGGAGCCTAGAGTCTTCAGGTGGTAGACTTGATGGATAAGTTTCAGGATTAGCAGCAATCAATGGCCACGTTAGTTTGGGGACATTGGTGGGGCTACGTGGTGCCACAGGGCAAGATATAACATAAAAGCAACAAAGGGAGATGAAGAGAAATCCAATGTGCCAGGGAGTAGTGTGTACCACTTTGAATTGCCAAAGGCATGGCATGGCTGTTGTAATCTCTAGGTGGGAGGTGACAAGGGATATAGCCTTTCTTTTAAGTTCCTCCTTGCAACTCCCTAACTGCCAGCTTTTCCACAGTAATCACATATTAGCTTTTTAATTAGAAAAGATAATTAAAGATACAAAATAATAATTATAGAATAGCATCAATAGTGTATCCTAGGAAAAAGGTAAGATTTAAGAAGTCAAATAAAAGACCACTTTTTTGATTTCTTTTCAAAGGTCTAGCTCCTCCTAACCATGTCTGTACCTATTACCTTATATCTGAAATTTTCCCTGAGATTTGTTTCCAATATATTTTATCCTTGTGAAAATATCCCCAAGGGAAGCAAGACATTCCCCTGTTCCCAGTTATTTGCATAGTAATATTCAGCATGCGCTCTTCCATTGCAATGTTTGGCTTTTCAAAGCCCAATAATTTTGGAATTAGTATTTCATATTCTATTAAATTCAAGGTAGCATTTGAGTTCTTTTATGCTTTTCTTTTTACAAAATGGACTTAAGTTTTTTAGTTGTTGTTGTTAGGTGTCATCAAGTCATGTCTGACTCATGGTGACCCTCATAGGGTTTTCAATGGTGGATTGTTTTGGGATTGCCTCTGGAGTGGATTGCCAAGTCTTTCTCCCATTTTGCAGTGCTGGGAATTGAACCTGGGACCTCAGAGACTACAGAGTGGTGCTCTACCAATTGAGCTAAATCCCAGCCCTTAGTTTTTTAGAGCAGTTTTATATTCACAAAAAAATATGAGCAGAAAGTATAGAAATTTCACACATGTCATCTTCTTATTTATCTTTTATTCACATTATGGGCTGGGGTTTAGCTCAGTTGGTAGAGTGCTACTCCCCGCTCTGAGGACCCTGGGTTCAATCCCCAGCACTGCGAAAATGGGAAAAGGACGCAAAAAAAGTGAGAAGGATGTAGCAGTCCACTCATAAAGCAATCCTGAAACAATCAGCTATTGAAAACCCTATGAGGGTCACTATGATTCGGACCCAACTCAACAACACCCAAAAATGACAACAATTCTCATTATAGGCCCAAACTATGGTGGTGGTACTCTTTCCCTCTTTTTCCAGTCCAAGATTAAAATATTGAGTTCTCCAACTTCTAGATACTTGGGGAAATTTCTAGAATAGGACCCTCGAGACCTTTACGGGGAGCTCCTGCTCTTGGGAAACTGGATGTATGGCTTCAGTGATGACTGGGGAGGAGTTAGGGAAGGAGCCTCATGGCCAGTGGGGTGGTGCCTTTGAGAATGAAGCCTCTACCAAGGTCCCTCTCCTGTGGTGCCCACCCATTGTTACTTGGTGAGGAGAACATGCACAATGAGAGCTGCTCCCTGGAGACCAGAGACATTGAGAAAGCTCTGTCTTGGCCACAATCTCCTCATCCTCTACTAGAGAAGGGTGGGAAGAAGAGTAGAAATGAAAGCATGGGAAAATTCAGGTGCTGAGACCCATGAATAGATGAGTCACTTTTAAAAGACAATGTCTTCTTGTTTTCCTGTGATGTCTTTTTCATTTTATTTTTTACTTGTATATATAAAAACATGTTACATAGCTGAGGCTGGCCTCCAACTCATGATCTGCCTACTAAAGCCTCCTGCCCCTAGTGCTGGGATTATAGGCTTGCATCATGACACCTGGCTTGCAATGTCCTTTTTAAAATCAGAAGATGTTTTCTTATTTATGTGGACTCTAAATAAGATAATGACATCTTTTAAAAGTGATTTTAAAAATGTTTTATTATGGCAATTTTCAAAAATAAAATAGAATAGTAAAATAAATCCTGGTTTATCACTGGCTCAGCTTCAGCAATGATCACACCCACTTCCCTATCCTCTTCCTTCTCCAAACTGGATTATTTAGAAGAAAAACTGTCATTTTATCATCTGAAACAGAAATGTTTAGTTAGTACTTATAAAAGAAAAGGACTAAAAGGAAGACTTCTGTTCACTTACCAAGGTTAATCTTATTTTCCCTTCATTGCTCATCTGTCACTGGAGTATGAATTAGGAAAATTGAGTTCGGGAACAGATCTGGCCAGCTTCCAGCAATTTAACAAGTCAAGGAACTCTTCTAGACTTGCATTTTTCTCAACAGAGTTTGTAATCTAGATGAGTTCTAAGGTTCCTTCCAGTTCTAGAAATCAAAAATACTTGTAAGAGTCATCTGTTAAGCATACTGAGCTGCTTAGATTTAGTACAGGCCTATTTGCTATTTTTTTTTATTTGTTGTTGTTTTTTGGGTTTTTTTTTTTTTTTTTTTTTTTTTGGCACAGTGCTAAGTTCAGGGTCAAGACCCTATCCATGGAGAGACAAGAAAGTCTCAGAGGCTGCTAAGTGGTGGAATCTTTATCTTGGAACTTTAAAAAGAAATGATCCTTAGCCAAGTGCCATGGCACACACCTGTAATTCCAGCAACTTGGGAGGCTGAGGAAGGAGGATCATGAGTTTGAGGCCAGAGGCAGCCTGCACAACTTAATGAGACCCTGTCCTAAAATAAAAAAGGGGCCAGGTGTGGTAGTACATGCCTGTAATCCCAGCACTCTGGAGGCTGAGATAAGAGGATCAACACAATTTCAAGACCAACCTGTTCTACATAGTGAGTTCCAGGCCAGCCACACACACACACACACACACACACACACACACACACAAACGCACACACACACGCGCACACACACACACACACACACACAGAAGAGGCTGGGGGTACAGCTCAGTAATAGAGCACTTATTTAGCATATGCAAGGCTGTGCGTTCAACCCCCAGCACTAAAAAAAAAAAAAAAGTAGAAAAGAAAAAGAAAGAAATGAGCCTTGGAGCCATCTCTCCAAGCAGTTTTTATTCTGCCTTCAGTATCTCTTCTAAAAACTTCAATTCATCTTTTCTATTTCTCTTCCTCACCTCTTTCTTTCTTTCTTTTTCCAATTCATTTCAACAAGTGTTCCATTGAGTTATGATCCTGGCAAGGTTCAGTTGCTCTCACCAAATTCCTCTTTTAAGACCACTCTGAAAATAACAGCTCATGAAAAGTGATATTTATATTGCTTTGGAGGGTTAGTTTGTTTCTTTCTTTTTGTCAGGGGGAGAGGGCTGAGACAGTTTTACTGTGTAGCGTAGGCTGGCCTGGAACTGGTATTGATTCTCCTGCCTCAGCCTTTTGAGTGCTTGGATTATAGTCGTGGCCACCACACCTGGCTTGGGAGGTTACTGTTTTAGACAACAAAGAACTGATTTCCCACATCCCAGGGTGCCTTCATATGTTTTCTGTTACTATAACTGAATACTTGCCATTGGCTAATTTATAAGGAAAACACATTTATCTCTTATAGTGCTGGAGGCTGGGATGTCTAAGAGCATGATGCTGGCATCTGCTTAGCATCTTCTCAGAGCCTTCTTGCTGCATCATAACATGGCAGAGGGCACTGTATGACAAGACAGAGCAAGCATGCTAGCTTGGGTCTTTCTTCTTCTTGCAAAGCCACTAATGCTACATGGGTGCTCCTCTGTCATGACCTCATCTAATTCTAATTACCTCCCAAAGGCCCTGTCTTCAAATGCCATCTACATATGACTTTGGAGATTTAAGTTTCTAATATATGAACATTTGTGGGACACATTTAAACCATAGCACAGGGTGCTTGTTAAGGAATAAAGGTTCACATTTTATAGGCAACTTGACTAACTGTGAAATATGGCAGCTATATTTACGATTGCCTGGTAAACGAAGGATTAAGTTTGGAATGGAATTTATCTTCTAAAATTATGGAAAAGATGCATATTGTGGAGGTTGAGGTTTAGGGAAAGACATAAGCCCTCTTTGGTTAGGAAACTTTGTGCAAGATGGTCCCCAACTCAGAGGAGTGCTGCCAATGCAGCCCCACAGTGTGCACCATGTACTCGGGTGGACATGAGCTTTCATTGGTTGCCCACAGCATTGATGGAGACACAGGGTAAGTGGCCACGTCTGCTCAGCTGGTAAATTGGGGAGAAGGGTTTAGATCCAGTACTTTTGGCAACTGCATGCATTTGTCTTGCTCCTCTCTAGTTTGAAGAGAGGCCCAGGGAAATGTGACTGGAGGAAGGTTATTTGGAAAAAGGAACTGATGGTTGTCAGCGTAGTGGGAGAACAGCAGATATTTTTAAAAAATCCTCACTGGGCCCAGCAGTGCAGTCCCATAATCCCAGTGACTCTGTAGGCAGAGTCAGGAGGAGCACAAGTTTGAGGCCAAAGGCAACCTGCATAACTTAGTGTGACTGTGTCACAAAATAAGTAAAAAGGGGATAGAATTGCAGCTCAGTGGTAGAGCACTGGCAAAATACCATGCAAGGCCCCGGGTTCAACTCCAAAGTACTGAAATAAATAAACAAATATCCTCATGACTCAGAGAAGGAAAAAAAAATATGCAAATGACAAAAGTCTCCCAAATGACCATTTTCAGGCACAAGTTTTAATTAGCTACAAATGGGGCCGGGATTTAGCTCAGTTGGCAGAGCTATTTTCTGCAGTCTCTGAGGCCCTGGGTTCAATTCCCAGCACTGCAAAAATGGGAGAAGGACCTGGCAATCTACTCTGGAGGCAATCCTGAAACAATCAGCTTTTGAAAACCCTATAAGGGTCACTGTGAGTCAGAAATGACTCGATGGAATCTAACAACAACAACAAGGCTTTGCAGGAAACTTAGTGAAACCATTAACAGGAACTATTGCTTTGTTGCCAGGATTTTATATTGGGCGTTAGGATGAAAGGGGACCAAAGACAGAGGACTGAAATTTCAAACTGATACAAATATTCCACAGTAGGGAGCATGCAGGGTTTGTGAGTTTGGAGGTTAGTTAATGCACACTGAGGATTCCCTGGGTTGCAGGAGCCACTTCCATCTGGTTCTGAGGAGCTTCTGCAGTGAGTCAAATGTGCAGTCTTTGTTCTTGCACAGAGCTGTTCAGTGATTAGATTCTGAGGCCCTGGTCCTTAGCAGGAAATGGTAAGGAATCAGCAGGAAGCCCAAAACAAGGGAAGGGAAACTCCTCCCTCCTGTCAAAGGACTGGCAAGGGGGAGAAAGAAATGGAAAGTGGCCATAACTATAGGCACAGGCATGCTGAAGTGGAAAGCCAATGAATCTTCACAGGAAGTAAGGGAAAAACACAGGACCCCAAAGTGAGGACGTGTCATAAGCCATTGTATTTATTGGGTGACCGTAACTTGGAGCCTCAGTCTTCCAGACGTCTGAACAGCAGCAATGCTGTTCCTTTATGTACAGAGGGCAGTAGTTTGTGTGTTTTCAAATCCAACAGCCCTTTAAGAAGAAAACCTTCCCTTGTTCCTGATTTCTGCCTTCATCAAGGCCAGAACACTCCAAAACAAGTTGAGAATTTTTACCAGGAGAAAAGATAAAGGTACACATGGAACCAAATCTTAAGAAACAGTTGGTGTAAAGGGGCAAAGGAATGCAAAGCATTTTAAAATGTTTTACCAAACTTTTTGTAATCAAAAATCCTCACCATATTTTTGAGGTAAAGGAAGAGCCTGGGATCCAATGAAAATATTGAGTTCAAGAAGCATCTGCTTATGGGAGATGAGACAACTCATTCCGTAGATGCCAACTCAGAGTAGAAGTTTCACTTCTTGGGCTTGGATCAGTGAGTCAGGCCGCTCTTTAACAAGAAAGAAAATCAAGAACATTTTGTGGCGAAGGTGCTCAGTGATGAAAAGGCAGTACTCAGCTCCCTTGTTTCATCAGTACTGCAGGAGAGTCCTCACTGTGTTTAGATTGTTACCTGAAGAAAGGAAAACAAACTATTCTGAATGCTGATTCTGCTGTTTGGATGGGGAAAATTTTTTTTCTAACAGTTAAGTGGCAAACAATAAAACTTTTGAAAACACAGGCCTGTGGAGAGTTCAGTGCAGTTTCATAATGAATATAAATAGTAATTTTTGCTGCTTTCCTTTTCTTTCTTTCTGGGTGTTGATGTGGATCTCTTTCTATTTGTTCAGGAAATTGTGACGTGTGTTCTGGGCAGGGTTTGAGGTTTTGGAACCTTTTCTAAAAGGGACAGAGAGCACCCTGCTGCATTTCCTAATCGTGAGGCTGGAGTGCTGGAGTGAGCTGGTCATGATGCAGAAGGTACTCAAGTGCAATAGGCTTGTCCTGGTTCTTGCCCTCATCCTGGTTTTGGGATCTTCAGTTCAAGGTAAGACTCAGGAGTCTTGTTGCTCTCTAATGTTTTTTGTAAGCCCCAGTGCCCACACCCATGATTATATTCATTTTCAGGTGTAGAATGAATCATATTGTAGGAGAAGAGGCAAAGAAGGATTTGGAGTGACTGAACTCCCTAGTGTGCGTTCAGTTGAGCTTGGTACATAGAAAAATTAAACCCTGAGGCAGGTGTACCCTTGTAAACTCTAGAATGGTTGAAATGTATTGTTTTATTTTGGGATGAAAATGCATGATTTATCAATTTAAAGAACTCAAGGGGAAAACAAGGAAAATGAGCCATATGTCTGGTGCATGGAGATGACATTTGGAGAAGGACATTCTGGAGTATCTCTTTACCTTTGAGTGTCTACATCAATCCCAAGTTTAAATGCATTGTCGTGATACCATTATTATAACACTGGAAGATACTATATTTTAATTATGGTAAATTTTACTGTGTATTTTTTTTTAACTTGAGTCTTACTGAAAATTCAACTATGGTTAGACATAGTTAATGCAAACCCAAAGAAAGATTTGAAGAAAACTCAAAGAATGTTAGTATTTGTACTGTTGCTCAGAGAAGCAACACATTTGGAAATATCTCATTAGTTTTGTTCATTAGTTAAGACTATTTATTCAGACTGAAACAACTTAAAACCTTTAATGACTAAGAAATGAAAATGATCAGTTTGTAAGAAAAATAGAACTTTTTTCTTTTTTGGTACTTAAGGAACTGTATTTAAATAAGGCAGAAGGTCATAGATTGATAAGTAGATGGCACAATTTATAGTACAAAAACATTAATTTCCCCATATGGTAAAGGAAATGTTGAGTCACAGTGACATGTAGGTCCTCGATTTGTTTTTTCAGAGTGACTTCTAGCTGTTATGTTCTTACTTCCTGTGGAAATTATATCTTACAGATGATGTTAGAGGAACTTCTTATATATTGAAAATTTATAAAATTATTTTCTTGTACTTATTGTAATACGAGAAAAGCAAAAAACAAACACATAAAAACAGCAAGTAAAGTTGAGTGCTGTGGTGCACACCTGTAATGCCAGAGATTCGGGAGGCTGAGGCAGGAGAATTCTGAGTTTGAGGCTAGAGGCAGCCTATGTAACTTAATGATATCCTGTTTCAAAAATAAAGAATAAAAAAGGAGCTAGGCATGCAGCTCAGTGGTAAAGCACTTGCCTAGCATGCATGAGACCGAGTTCAATACCCAGTACTGTAAAAGAACACAACCCCCCCCCCAAAAGCAGCAGCAAGTAGTGATGTTGAAACTTGTCCACTAACATTTATTTTTAAAGTATAAAACATAGAGAACAGATTTACTTGGATTTTGTTTTAGAGGAAATCTTCAGCTTGGTGTAATGATTCTCTAATAACCATGTGCTCTTGCAAAATTGAGAGCAGTGAAGTCTGTATTTGTGGCATAGACTTGAGTGACCAGTTGATAGTTGGTGCTGGATGTATCCTTCTCAGAGTTATGTCTTTGTATTTCTAAAATTTCCCAGAAATGCCACATTTTGCATTGACTCAATAGGTAAAACCAGAATGAAAACAAAACCTTTCTTTCTGTATGTGTTCATTAGCAAGAAATGAAGAAAAAAAGGAAACCATAATGAAATTGTATAAAATACTTGCATTTATCACGTCATTGGTTGATATAGCTGTTTGTTGGAAAAGGAAACCAAAAAAGAGTCAATGAACTGAATAACTAGGGTGTTTAGTTTTTAAAAGGCACTTGGCATTGGACTCAAGGGCTTGTGCTCACACTTGAACACTAAAGGAAATAGATGCCTGTCCAAATATTCATTTTAACAGCAAGAGGCAACATGGAGCCATGATTCAGTTTCATCATAAATCCATGCAATGCCAGATGTGACTTGATAAAATTCCCTCCCTATCTTTTGAAAAATGTTTAAGAACAAATGTTTACTTAGTTCATTGGTTTGACCAAGCAAACTAGGCTTTTGGCTTGCTTTTCTTGAGCGTGAATATGCTCAGTAACCATCTCAGGTTACGCATTAGTTTGCTTGGGGTGCCATAGCAAAGTATCATAGAGGGGGGGGGGCTTAACCAACAGAAATTTATTTCCTCACAGTTCTGGAATTTAGACTTTCAGATCACAGTGTTGGCAAAGGTTGGTTTCATTCTGACACGTTTCTCCTTAGCTTTTCCCTTTGTTTTCACATGGCTTCTCCTCCATGCATCTGTGTTCTAATACCCTCTTCTTATAAGGACACTAGTCCTTATATTAGATTAGGGCTCCCTAATGGCTTCATTTTAACTAACTACATTTGCAATGACCCTATTTCCAAATAATATCATATTAGCAAGTACTATAGGTTAGGACTTCAGCATATGAATTTTGCAAAGGACATAATTCAGCCTATGACATACTTACTTTTTACAAATCTGTGTAATGACATAAAACTATGCTACTGAGTGCAATGAAATAGAAATTTGGGTGAAATGTGGGTGGCTAATCTATTTAATGTAGGTCCAGGGGGTTGTTGATGAGGCCCGTGAGTCTTATACTCTGTTGTCCCTCTTTTAAAAAATGTCCATAAAGAGAGAAAAATGGAAAATCCATAAGCAGTTGTCGCCAAGGGGCTGGGACTAGCCCATGTGTTCATGCCACACTTCATATCCATTCCCTGACAACTATCATCACATGCCCTGGGAGGAGGAATTAGCTGCAATTGACAGAGGAAAAAGCTAGATGTGAAAAATATAAGTTTTGCCTAAGGCCCATTATGAATTGGGGTTTCATTCAGTTGGTAGAATGCTGCTCTGCACTCTCTAAGGCCCTGGGTTCAATCCCCAGCACTGCAAAAAATGGGAGAAGGCCCTGGCAGCCCACTCCTTAAACAATCTGCCATTGAAAACCCTATGAATAGCAGAGAAGCACTGACATAGTGGTGGGCATGGCACAATGGCAGGGAGTCTTTCATTCTGTTGTACATAGGGTTGCTATGAGTTGGACCCGCCTTGAGGGCACTAAACAACAGGGCCCATTTTAGCTAACTAATGGCATAATTAATCATCCAATTTCAAGGTCAGAATTAATTTTCTACAGCAACTCAAAGATTAGATGTTTTCTTTTAAATAAGGAAAAATTTTTCCTTTGACTACAGGCCTTGCTATAATGTTTACTACTGTGTTGAGGAACAAATTGAAAGTAAACTTGAAGTTTTTTATAGCTTGCCAAACCATGCAAGAGTGGGCGAAGCTTATCTATTTTGTGGAATTGACAGCTTGGTAGGAAGTAACTCCAACTTAGATAATGACAGCTGCTTAAACACTACCATTTTGAGTGAATCAAAATAGTCTTTCCCCACTACCACCACCCTCATGGCAGTTTCTGATGAAGTTTCTTTTTAATTTTTCTTCCCTCCTTTCTTTCCTTCTTTCTTCCTTTCTTTCTTTCTTTCTTCCTTTCTTCTTTTATTCCTTTCTTTCTTTCTTCTCTCTCTCTCTCTCTCTTTCGCCCTCCCTCCCTTTTCTTTTTCTTTCTTTCTTTCTTTCTTTTTTTTTTTGGGGGGGGGTGATACTTAAGGGTTGAGCCCAGGGCCTCACATGTATTTTGCAAGTGCTCTACCACTGGGCTGTACCCTCAGCTCATTCTTAAATTTCTTTATCTTGAGACAGGGTCTTGCTAAGTCACGCAAGCTGCCTTTGGTCTCCAACTTGCTATCCTCCTGCCTCCGCCTCCGCAGTCATTGAGAATACAGGTGTGCGCCACTGCACTGGACCTGATTAAGTTTCTCTAACAGACCTGCAGTAAGTTTCTATTAAGAATAGGAAATGAGTAAATTGTGATTATGTTAAGGGAAAAAATGTTGGCATGATTTGAAAGATACAGAAGGGCTATTACTGGAATTTATAGCAAAGCCCTTGTTCCTAGAACTAGGCTTGGCCACTGGTCCCCAAAAGACCAATTAATGAGATGAATATGGGGAAAAACAGAGAAAGGAGATTTAATCAATGTGCACAATGGGAAGAAGGACAGATAAAGGAGTGTCCTGACCCCAAGTCCATCTCCCGGGAACCGACATGGGATTTAGGTTTAAGTAGAAGAAGCACTGGGGTGAGGGAAAGAGGTATGCAAAATTAAGCAGTCTTAGAAAATGATCTAGTTTAGTATTATCTCAGGTCTGGTTGTGCAGAGTGGTTCCAGGAAGTTGTTATTGCTGTTACCACTGGAGGAGTAGTTATAGTCCCCTGCCAAAAAGAGATGTTTATTGATCAATGTTCCCCAGATCCAAGGTGGCTACAGGTTTAGGACAAAGACTGGAGACCTTCAGACGCTTGTTGGGAGTCTGGAATTGGATACTTGTGAATTCAAGTGAGGAGTTAATGCTTTTTAGTAAAGACAGTTTATAAGGGCCTATTAAATCCTCGCTGCCCGCCTTGTGTTTGAACATTTCTCAGATCTTCAGAGGATTAGAGTGTTGTATAATCTGGTTTTGTAGGTGATGTTTTTAGCATCTCAAAAATGCTGTTTAGGTTATTTATTATTCCTGTAGAATGTCCTCCTGCCTCTGCCTCTTGAGTTGTTGTGATTACAGGCATGAGCCACTGCACCCGGCCAAATATTTGTCCTTTAAAGTTAGCTTTTCTCTGAACACTCTGTCAACTGGTGTTCTTTGAGTAGATTTTATAGAGTACTCCAACTCCCTTTTAGATCTAGCTTAGTTCTTTTGTTTTGTGTTACTACCCCCTACTCTCTCCCATGCAAGTACTAACCAGGCCCATCCTCGCTTGGTTTCTTTTCTTTTTTTTTTTTTTTTTGGTACTGGGGGTTGAACCCAGGGCCTTGCGCTTGCATGCTCTGCAAATGCTGGACCACTGAGCTGCACCCCCAGTCCTTTTTTTTTTTTTTTTTGAGACAGGGTCTCGCTAAATTACGCAGACTGCCTCTGGTCTCCAACTTTCGATCCTCATGCCTCTGCCTCCTGAGTTGCTGGGATTATAGGCATGAGCCACCACACCCAGTTATAAGATTTATTTTTAAATAATCTTTACGCAGCTGTGTGAAACCTTTGTAATTTGTACCTCTGAAATTAGAATTTATATATTTTATTAATGCTCTCTAAAGTATTTGTTTTTACCTTTTAATTAAAAAAATATTTATACAAAGAACTATATGTATTTATATACACACTCAAAAATTACCCAAAAAAGGAACAAAATTTTAAACATTTTTATTATGTTATATCTGCCAGAGACTTACTGACATATTATTACACTACATGTATCATAGAAATAATTTTTATAATATTTATCACAGGGGAAAAAACAGCTTAATGATTTAATGAGCAGAGAATCTAAATTTGACATTGCTTTTTGTAAACAATACTAGTTTTACCTCATTTATTTTATAGGCATTTACAATTATTTCTATAAATTAAATTAAAATAGTTAATCCCATGATATTATTTATAATAAGATGAATAATAGTATCCATCAGCATTTGATGTTGAAAGGCAATTTAGTGAATTAATTTTGAGTGGCAACTTTACTATCCTAATGGCAAAAATACAAACATTAGAATATCTACAAAGCATATGCATATCCCCAACATTCTCACGTGGAGTAAAACCCAGAAGCCATGTAAAAATTGTCTCTACTTATATGCCTGATATCCTCAAATTTACTTGCGTCTCTTAAATCTACCTCTTAAATTTTGCTTCCTACAAAGTAGGAATTTGATTAATCAACAAAGTTATACTCAAGCAATTTAATCATCCCTCAAATGTAAAGTATTATCATTTTTTCCTTCAGGTACAGTTTAGTAAATATAGCTTTTTTGTCTATCATTTACAGAACAATATAAAAACTTACTGAGTCCTGAATGGCATGATTTATCTTGGCTGGCATTTATCTGTACACTTATCATGAAAATAAAATTTTATGTTATGTAAATTTAGCACAGGGGCTGGGATTTAGCTCAGTTGGTAGAGCGCTGCGCTGCAGTCTCTGAGGTCCCAAGTTCAATTCTCGGCACCGCAAAAATGGGAGAAGGACCTGGCAATCCACTCCCAAGGCAATCCCGAAACAGCCCTTGAAAACCCTGTGAGGGTCACTATGAGTCGGATACCGACTTGACGGCACCTAACAACAACAACAACAAATTTAGCACAAAGATCTTTTAAATATATAACTATATTTTGATGTTTACATGTACAGTGGCCTTAGTAAAACTTTACATTTAATAATTGTACACATAAAGTACCCCTGAAGAAGAAACTCACAATAATTCACTAATAGGATTTTAATGTACATCATTTAGAGCTATATTAATTCCATTTCATAATGCATATTAAGATATTCTTATGTATTTTAGCAAAGTCATGGTTAGCAATCTCCAAATATCAGGAAAATGTCACAAAGCAATTATATTTGGATATTTTATACACTAAAAATTTAAATGTAGTTAAAATCATGTATTGTTGATCAACACATAAAGTGTATTTCATGTACCCTTTTGTTTTCCTTTCTAATTATTAGAAAACAAAATATCTTTTATGGTGTACCAGAATGTTTAAAAAGCCTTCAGGAACATATTTAATAGACTCAAATAAGCTGTTTGGATTTAAAAGAACTTTTTTTTCCAGTCTCCAGTTTTATAATTAACTCTCAAAATGCTGATATCTTAGCTAGGCCTTTCACTGAAAGAATCTTGACAAACATTTTTTTTTTTTTTTTTTTTAGTGAAGCAGCTTCAGGAAAATGATTACATAATTTAGAACGGTGTTTACAGAGTTTAAAAAAATGTGATTTTTGTATGGAAACCCACCCTCCAAATTGTGCTTTATTAAGTGGTTTAGCTCTTCCTCTGATTGACCTTTGACATTCAGAGTAAACAGTCCTGCCTCCCTTTCTAGCTTCCTCTCTGATCATTTTTTTTTTTTTTGGTAGTGCTTGGGATTGAACTCAGTCCCTTAAACATGCTAGTCAAGCACTCTACCACTGAGCTATGCCCCCAGTCTTTTAGAATTTTTTATTTTGAGACATGGTCTTGCAAAATTTGAAGGCTGCCTCTGACCTCGAACTTGTGATCCTCCTGCTTCAGTTTCTGGTGCTATTGGAGTATAGGCATGGGCCACTGAGCCCAGATCTTCTGATCATTTTGATATGCAGTGTAAACAGTCCTGCCTTCTTCCCTTTACTCTTCAGCAAAAGAGAAGCGCAGGTACCCCTTACTTCTCATTGTCTCCTTTTTTACTTGTAAAATTAGTACGTCTGGCAGATTCCCAGAACTTTGATTATACTTCCCTAGAGAAGACTCATCTTATTACCTTCTAAATATTCCTGATAAGAAGCAAAAGAAGGAGGAGGAGGAGGAAGAGCAAGAGTGGGGAGATGGGAACAGTTTTTATATATTAATTTTTTTTTTTTTTTTTTTTTGGTAGTACTGGGGGTTGAACCCAGGGCCTCGTGCTTGCATGCTCTGCAAGTGCTGGACCACTGAGCTGCATCCCCAGCCCAGTTTTTTACTTTTTGAGACAGGGTCTCACTAGTCTATAACTTGCAATCCTCCTGCCTCTGCCTCAGGAGCTGCTGGGATTACAGGCATGCACCACTGCTCCCAGCTTTATATATTAATGTTATAAACTGCAGCCCCCAAATCCTCCTGAAAATGTTCACTCAGCACACACACATGCATACATACATGTGCAAACACAGGAAATGTTTTAATACAGGCAAGTGAAGAATAGCAATTTTAGCACACATGAAATAAACTAAAAAATGCAAAGTAAAGTGACCACAAGTATGCTAATAAATTATTTTTGGGAATTTTAGCAGCAGATTAATTTTTGCCTAATGCTGTTGTTTAGGACTCATGTGGTTAGAGACTCATCTTGGGTGCTGAAGCAAGAGTCAAGGCTAGAGTCATGAGCTGTGCTGCTTAATGGGGATTCTTTCCCAAAGTGTCACCAATGGCTGGATATCCCCTTTTATGTGTCTTGAAAAGCCCCAATACTAAGGAGTGTGTGTGGGAGCTCAAGGGGCAGGGTGACCACATCCCTATGTGTCCCTCTGATGAGCAACTGAAGTTCCTTCCAATCCAAGAATGGGATTTTTAAAAAGATGTGGTTTCCAATGAGACAACCACTTCTCATGGAGGCAAGGCACCCTCAACACCTCCGGTAGGACCCTAGTCCCCCAGAGTGGGCCAGAGGAAGCATTTGTCTCTTTCCTTTAGAGTTCAGAGACCCTCATACAGATCAATCTCTAAAGAGAATATTACTACAGCCGTTAGACTTTTATACCCTATTTAACTCAATCTGATGAGAATAACACATAATATGACATAAAAGTTACATTAATTTAGAGTTCAGTTAGAATTCTCCCTTGAAGGTATCAAGGGGATTAAGTTTACAAATTGTAATGTTCTTTATGCAAATCAGAGTAGAGATCTCCTAAACATTCATAACTGAATGACTGGTGTCCAATCCCAATTATACTTTCACCACAACAGAGCTTAATGACTGGTGTCCAATCCCAGAGGTGGACTTGCTCCACATGAGAACGAAGGCTGCAACAGCTTGTCAGCTCTCCAAACCAAACACTTTCCAAATAGACAGGGAGTCCCAGAAATTCTGATTTGGTACCAACTGGACAGACTTAGGATTTCCCATGGCTACACAAATTGCAACAGAAATCTTCTAAACCCCCTTGTTTCTCTGAATACTTTAGATCCCTTTCTGCTAATTACCAGCAAAAAAGTACAATATTCAAACTTCCCTACTAATCCGATGTCCAAATAGTTCTAAAGAACCCAGGTGGAGTCTCAAAATGACAAGGAAAAGGAAGAGCAAAGCCCAAGGTGCACCACTGGGGAGAACTTACGAAGGGTCAGAGTTCAGGGCCCATAGAGTTAAAATATTCATTTTCTTGCCTCTCCAAATAACAATAGAAAGCAGTTGATTCTGGCTGAAGTGGAAAGATAGAAAAAGCCCCCAGAATAAAAGTGATTCCAGCAGCTGGGTGGGACTATTAAGTCTTTCCTCTCTGTCTGGG
Organism: Pedetes capensis; assembly: GCA_007922755.1. NCBI lineage: Eukaryota > Metazoa > Chordata > Mammalia > Rodentia > Pedetidae > Pedetes > Pedetes capensis. The sequence goes on along the minus strand of VMDO01007225.1, from coordinate 67,719 downwards.
GTTGACTTGCTATGAGTAGCTAATGCCTACAGGGCATATATTTCTCCTGGCTAAGGATTGCGTTGTCCAAGTTTTTACCAGAGATCAGGGCAAAGCCATAGTTTCCAGACCTAGGCCACTCATCCCCAGTACATCAGTGAAATGGATGAATAATGATGAAAAGCAGAGAAAGGAGATTTAACCAATATGCACATTGGGAAGAAGAATAGATAAAGGAGCCCCAAGTCCTCATGTGACCCCATGTCCGTCTTCAAGGAACTGACAAGGGCTTTACATTTAAGTAGAGGAAGAATTGAGGGCAAAGGTATGCATAATTAAGCAGTCTTGGTCAGAGTGTGATCTGGTTGAGCATTATCTTAGTTCTGGTTGTGCAGGATGGTCGCAGGAAGGTGTTATCACTGTCACCACTGGAAGGGTAGTTACAGTCCCTTTTCAAAAGGAGATATTAATTATCAATGTTCTCCAGATCTAAGGTGCTGAAGGCTTAATGCAAAGACGAGACCTTCAGATGCCTCCTGGGGGCCTGGAGATGGACACTTATGGGTCCAAGTAAGGAGTCAATGCTTTTTAGGAAAAGCAGTTTATAAATGCCCATTATAGGACTGATCAAGAAAGTTCTGGTAGGGTTTACTCTATGACAGTATTTTGGCAAAACAGAGATAGTGAGCCTGTGTGTGTGGGGAGAGGATGGAAAGCAGGGAGGAAAGTGATTCTAAATAAAAATAATTCTTTCCCATACACAATTAACTAGCAGATTCTCTGTAAGTGGGACTTTTTAGGACAATAATATTCTGTCCATGAGTGGACTGCCTTTTTTGTTTGTTTTTAAATTGTGATTATCATATAGGGCTTGGTGGCACATACCTATAATCCTAGCTCTCAGTAGGCTAAGGCAGGAGGATCACAAGTTTGAGGCCAGCCTGGGCTATATAGCGAGATCTTGTCTTTAAAAACAAAACCAGCTAGGCACAATGGCGTACACCTCTAATCCCAGCAATTCAGGAGTTGGAGGCAGGAGAATTGCAAGTTTGAGGTCAGAGGCAGCCTGTGCAATTTAGTGAGACCCTGTCAAAAATAAAAAGTGAAAAGTGAACTGAGGGTGCAGCTCAATGATAGAGTATTTGCAAGGCATCTATGAGGCCCTGAGTTTAACCGCTAAAGAACCACAAGAAAAAGAAGGAAAGAAAAAGAACCCTCATCCCCGAGACACACACACACACACACACACACACACACACACACACACACACACACAGAGAAAGTAAAACAGAATTATGATTATCATAAGATATTTATCTCAAGCAAGATAAAGTCCAGATATCCTAACAATTTCAGGGGCCAGAACCTTGAATTTTCATATCCTGCTTGCACCCAAGACTATATATCAGGAAGTTGGTGTCTGAAATTGTGTGTTATTTTAAAGTAAATTTATGGGAGAAGGATCTGGCAATCCACTCCCGAGCAATCCCCAAATGGTCAGCCATTGAAAACCCTATAAGGGTCGCTATGAGTCGGATACCGACTCGATAGCACCTAAAAACAGCAACAACAACAAAGTAAATTTAATGCCATTAGCTCCAAATTTGATGGACTTTTGAAATGGGAGGGTTTCTATCTTTGATTTCTTTACAAATTTTTAAAGCATGTTTATTAAGATAAGGCTCAAATACTGTACAATTCACTATTTTATGTGTACAACTTGGTAATTTTTTAGTAAATTCACAGAATTGTGCAGCCATCCCCATAGCTACTTTTAGAACATTTTCATTACACAATCCTCCATACTCCTTTAAAAAAAAATTTTTTTTTTCAATACTGAGGTGTTGAACCCAGGGCTTGGTGCTTGTATACTTTGCAAGTGCTATACCACGGAGCTGTATCCCCACCCTACTTTTTAACCTTTTTTTTTTGAGGCAGGGTCTTGCTAAATTATGTAGACTGCCTGTGGTCTCAAACAGGTGATCCTCCTGCTTCCATCTCCCAAGTTGCTGGGATTATGGGCATGAGCCACCACACCCAGCTTCTCTTTATAAATTTTTTACAAGCTTGCTAGGCATGGTGGTGCAAGCCTGCAATCCCAGCAGTTGGGAGGCAGAGGTAGTAGGATTGCTGCAAATTTGAGGCCAGCTTGGTCTACAGAGAGTTAAATAAAATATATTAAAGTTGTTTTTACCTGTTTCTTTTTACCTCTTAAAATATGGCTGCTAAAACATTTCTAACTTCGTATGTTGTTGGCTTTATGTTTCTACCCACAGTGCTGATCTGGACAGCAGAGGTGTGAAGATATTGCCCTCTGGTGGATGACATGTTGGGTTTTTATCCCACCAACAAGAGGCTCCTAAGCAGTGATTGCTGTTTTTAGGTGCCCTCCAGTTAGGTCCGACTCATAGTGACCCTATGTACAACAGAATGAAACACTCCCCAATTCTGTGCCAGACAAATAATCTTATTTATGTTTAAGCCCACTGTTGCAGACACTGGGTCAATCCATCTAATTGAGGGTTTTCCTTTTTTTTTTGCTGACTTGCCACACTCCTAAACATGATGTTCGTCTCCAGTAATTGGTCCCTCCCGACTACATGTCCAAAATACATAAGACACAGTCTAGCCATCCTTGCTTCCAAGGAGCACTCTGGTTGTGCTTCTTCTAGGATGGAACCGTTGGTTCTTCTCATAATCCTTGGTATATTCCGTGTTTGTCTCCAGCACCATTATTCAAAAGCATCAATTCTTCTCTTGTCTCCCTTAGTTAATGTCCAGCTTTCACAACCATATGGTGCAACTGAAAATACCGTGGCATGAATAAGGCACACCTTCATCTTCAATGTGAAATCTTTATTTTTCAACACTTTAAAAAAGTCTTTTGCTACAGCTTTTCCCAATGCAATGCGTCTTTTGATTTCTTGATGGCTGTTTCTGTGGGTGTTGGTTGTAGAACAAGTAAAGCAAAATCTTGGACAACTTCAATCTCTTTTCCATTTATCACGAAGTTGCTTACTGACCCAGTATTAAAGATTTTTGTTTTGCTGATATTGAGGCATAATCTATATTGAAGACTGTGTTCTCTGATCTTTTTCAGTAAATGTTTCAAGTCTTCTTCACTTTCAGCAAGCAGTGTTGTGTCATCTGTACAACATCTGTAGGTTGTTAATGAGTCTTCCTCCAATCCTGATTCCGTGTTTTTCTTCATAAAGTCCAGCTTCTTGGATTATTTGCTTGGCATAGAGATTGAAGAGGTATGGTGAAAGGATACAGCCCTGATGCACATCTTTCTTGACTTTAAATCAGGCAGTGTTTCCTTATTCTGTTTGAACAACTGCCTCCTTGTGAATGTACAGATTCCTTAGGTGTACAATTAAGTGCCTTGGTATTCCCATTCTTCGCAGTGTTATTCATAATTTTTTGTGATCTATACAATCAAATGTCTTTGCATAGTTGATAAAACATAGATAGACATCTTTTCGGTATTCTTTGCTTTTAGCTAGTATCCATCTGACATCAACAATGATGTCTCTGGTTCCACACTCTCTTCTGAATCTGGCTTGATTTTCTGGCAGTTCCCTGTCTGTACTGCCACAGTCACTTTTGAGTCGTCTTTAGCAAAGTTTTACTTGCATGTGATATTAATGTCATTTGATAATTTCTGCATTTGAATGGATCCCCTTTCTTGGGAATAGGCACAAACATGGATCTCTTCCAGTCAGTTGATTAGGTAGCTGTTATCCAAATCTCTTGGCATAAAAAATTAACACCTCCAGTGCTTCATCTGTTTGTTGAAACATCTCTGTTGGTATTCCGTCACTTTCTGGAGCCTTGTGTTTCACCTGTTCCTTCAAGGCTACTTCTACTTCATCTTTCAGTACCATTGGTTCCTGATCATATACAACCTCTTTAAATGGTTGGTCATCCACAGTTCTCTTTGGTATAATGGCTCTGTGTATTAATGCTGCCTTAGGAAAGAATCAGAAAAGAAAAAAGAAAGAGTTAAACTGTATTATACCTGCCACGTGCACCGGCTCATGCTAGATGCTTTACATACTTTTATCTCATTTAAACAAAAGCCCTTTGCTATAGTATTATTTACATTTGAAATGTGATAAATTGAGAACCAGAGATTTATTTATTAATTTGTTTTTATGGAATTTTAATTTATTTATTTATTTTGCAGTACTGGGGGTGGAATGCAGAGCCTCACGCTTGCATGCTCTGCAAGTGTTGGACCACTGAGCTGTACCCTAAGCCCATTTTTTTACTTTTTGAGACAGGGTCTCGCTAAGTTACGCAGACTGCCTCTAGTCTCGAATTTGCGATCCTCCTGCCTCCACCTCCCAAACTGCTGGGATTACAGGAGTGCACCACTGTGCCCAGCTTCTTTTTTTCTTTGAAGAACTGAGGTAATGAACCCAGGGCCTCACATATACTTTGCAAGTGGTCTACCACCAAGCTGCACCCCCAGCCCATTTTTTATTTCTGATCTTGAGACAGGGTCTTGCTAAGTTACTTACACAGGCTGCCTCTGGCTTCAAACGTGTGATCCTCTTGCCTCTGCTTCTGGAGTCACTGGGATTATAAGCATAAACCATTATGCCCAGCACAAACTTCTCATTCCTTTTTTTTTTTTTTTTTTTTTTAACGTTACTAGGGGTTGAACTCAGGGCCTCGCGCTTGCATGCTTTGCAAGTGCTGGACCACTGAGCTGCATCCCAGCCCCCACCCCCCCTTTTTTTTTTTTACTTTTTTGAGACAGGGTCTTGCTAAGTTACGCAGACTGCCTCTAGTCTCAAACTTGTGACCCTCCTGCCTCTGCCTCCTGAGCCGCTGGGATTACAGGCGTGGGCCACCGCACCCAGTTTAGTGTACTCAATTTTCTGAACTGGAATTTGACTTACATCTGTTAAAAAAAAAAAAAAGGCAGACTTTGGGGTCAGATACAGATGTGATCCTGGATCAACTACTTAGCCCCTTGTGGTCTTAATTTTCCTTTGTGTAAACTGGAGATATCAATGTAATAATAATGTGCTGGTTATGGTGGCACACAGCTATAATTCCAACATTCAGAAGGCTGAGGCAGGAAGATTGAGAATTTGAAGACAGCTTGGGCTATATAGTGAGACCCTGTCTCAAAACCCAACAAAACAAAACAGTTAATATTATCCTCTGGGACGATGTTAAGGTCTTTACATGCATGTTCTCATTTAATTTTTGTGACAAATTTATGATATTACTAGCCCTTCATTTTACAGTGCAGGTTCAGGGAAGTTAAGGTTTCATAACTAGTCAGTAGAACTATTTTTAAACTCTCCACAACTTTATAGAAGTGCTGTGAGAAGGACAATGTGTATAAAAGGCTGGGGCATAGTGGGTACTGCTATTATATTAATGGGCATAAAACCTGTCCACACATTACCTTCTACCAAGTTTAGAATCTATTTAATTAAAATTTCTTAGAGTCAGACAGATTAGAAACTATGTTGTTGCTGTTAGGTGCAGTCAAGTTGGGTCTGAGTCATAATGACCCCATATACAACAGAAGGAAACATTACCTGATACTGTGCCTTGCCCAGCACTCTTGTCAGTGCTTCTCTGCTATTTATAGGGTTTTTGATGATGGATTGTCAGGAATGGGCTGCCAGGTCCTTCTCCCTAGGCTGCAGCACCTGGTATTCCCAGGTGGTTTCCCATCCAAAGACTAACTGGGCTGACTGAGATCAGATGAGATCTGACACCAGGATGATGTGGCTGCAGACTTAGATGCTGTGTAAGAGGTATTTATTATCCATGTGGGTTCCTTGTTTGGGCAGGTTATCCTATGCGGAGAGCCAGGTACCAGTGGGTTCGCTGCAATCCCGACAGTAATTCTGCAAACTGCATTGATGAGAAAGGACCACTGTTCAACCTTCCTGGTGAATCCAACAGGATCCTCTCTTCAAGGACTGACCCTTTCTTGTAAGTGGACTTTTCTCTGATTTTAAAGTGGTTGTAATTTCACAATCTCTATTGAAATCTTGGCACAGAGGTGGGAAGACCATCAGAGTGTTTTCTTTCAAGCTTCTGCTTTGGTAGTTTTGTTTTTACTGCATTGTTGTTGTTGTTAAGTGCTGTCAAGTCGGTATCCGACTCATAGCGACCCTCTGTACAACAGGGGAAACACTATTGTCAGTGCTTCTCTGCTGTTCATAGGGTTTTCAATGGCAGATTGATTTTTGGGAGGGGGTTGCCAGGTCCTTCTCCCAAGCCTACAGCATCTGGTGTTCCCAGGCAGTCTCCCATCCAGGTACTAACCAGGCCCGACCCTGCTTAGCTTCCGAGATCTGACGGGATCGGACGCCACAGGGCTACGGCTGCAGGCTTTTACTGCATAGTACATGGTAAAACTATACCATATATGTGGGCATGTGAGATGTGTGAATATATGATCCTTCCTTCCTTCTTTCCTTCCTACCTCCCTTCCCTTATTTTTTGGTGTGCTGCTGGGAATTGATCCCTGGGCCTTGCACATGCTAGGCAAACGCTCTATCTCTGAGCTACATCCCCAGCCATCATCTATGTTTTTGCAAAGTAGGCAGAGACAAGCATTGAGTACTTTGACAGATACTGAAAATGATTGAAGTGTGTTTTATTTATGAATAGAGTGTATCATATATTAAAATTCAATAGGAGTTGATGAAGTGAATGAACAAACAAAATATTGTGTATCAATACAATGGAATATTATTTGGCCATAAAAACAATGATATAGAGCCAGGCATGGTGGCAATCTTCTGCAATCCTAGCACTCAACCCCCAGTATCATAAGAAATGAAGTAAGAAAAGGATTATTATAAATTTTTTGACATTAGGCTCAAATGTAGAAAACTACTCTTCTCGAAGCCACATATATCATCATGCACCTAAACAGGTAAACCCATTATTACTGTGATGTTGATAACCTTATTCTTTCACTGGTGAGAGGTTACAGCACTGTAATCTTTTTTTCTTTTCTTTTCTTTTTTCTTTTCTTTCTTTCTTTCTTTTTTTTTTCTTTTTTTTTTTTTTTTTTTTTTTTTTTTTTTTTTTTTGCGATACTAGGGGTTAAACCCAGGGCCTTGCGCTTGTGTGCTTTGCAAGTGCTGGACCACTGAGCTGCACCTTCAGCCCATTGTTTTACTTTTTTTGAGACAGGGTCTCACCAAATTACACAGACTGCCTCTGGTCTCGAACTTGTGATCCTCCTGTCTCTGCCTCCTGTGCCTCTGGGATTATAGGCATGTGCCACTGCGCCTGGCACTAGCACTGCAATCTTTAAAAGGCAATTTTGTAGTCTTCCTCCTTTGTTCTTACCTAAAGTCTATAGCATTATGTCTAAGCCTAATATTATAGCATCCTCCATTATTATTATTATTATTATTTGAGCCTTAGAGGGTTGAACCCAGTGCCTCAGGCATGCTAGGCAAGTGCTCTATCACTGAGCTGCACCCTCAGCCTCTTTTCTGAGAAAGAATCTTGTAGAGTTGTACAAGTTGCCTCTGATCTCAAATTGTCAAAGCTCTTGTCTCAGTTGTTGAGTTGCTGTTACTTTTTTTTTGTGTGTGTGGTACTGGGATTTTTGAACCCAGAGCCTTGTACTTGCATGCTTTGGAAATGCCATAGCACTGAGCTGCACCCTCAGCCCTTTTTTTTTAACTTTTTTTTTTTTTTTTTTTTTTTGGTGGTACTGGGGGTTGAACCCAGGGCCTCACACTTGTATGGTTTGCAAGTGCAGGACCACTGAGCTGCACCCTCAGTCCATTTTTTACTTTTTTTGAGACAGGGTCTCGCTAAATTACGCAGACTGCCTCTGGTCTCGAACTTGCGATCCTTCTGCATCCGCCTCCTGAGCCACTGGGATTACAGGCGTGCGCCACCATGCCCGGCTTTTTTACTTTTTTATTATTTATTATATTTGTTTGTTTGTTTATTCATTCTGTGCTAGGGGTTGAACCCAGGACCTTGCACTTGCAAGTTTTGCAAGTGCTGGACTACTGAGGTGCACCCTTAGTCCATTCTCTTTTTTTTGTTTTTTTTTAACTTTTTGAGACAGAGTCTCACTAAGTCACGCACACTGCCTCTGGTCTCGAACTTGCGATCCTCCTGCCTCTGCCTCCTGAGTTGCTGGGATTATAGGCATGCGCCACTGTGCCCGGCTCATTCTCTGTTACTTTTAAGTTATGGCTTTCACTAATAATTTATTTAAATCTAAAATGTGGCCACGCAGGGTGGCACATGCTTGTGATCCCAATGACTCAGGAGGCAGAGGCAGAAGAACCATGAGTTTGAGGCCAGAGGCAGCTTGAATAATTTAGTAAGATCTTGACTCAAAAATAAATGAATAAATAAATAAAGTAGAAAATGGGCTGAGGTTGCAGCCCAATGGTAGAGCACTTGCAAAGTATGCGTTAAGCCCTGGATTCAACCATCAAGTACTTCAAAAAAATTAAATTAAAATAAAATAAAACAAAGTAATCTAAAATGTTAGAGGAATAACCTGGATTCCCCAAAACAAGTCCTTCCACACCATTTCTCGCTCCTAAGACCTCTGCATTCTTCTCTTTCCACAGCCAGTAACTTTGCTTCTCATTCTGACACTCTGCTTTTCTTCCCATCACTACAGATGAATGGCCCCTGCTTCTGTGCCTATCGCAGGCCAGTTTCTCTTCCTTGCCTTCCTGTCCTGCTCTGCATGTGGAAGGGGAAGGGCTGATTCTGTGGTCTCCATATCTCAGGCTCTAAGGCCTTTGGCCGACTTTGGGCCAATAGGAAGCACAACAGGGACACTAGGGAGATTGGGAGGGAGAGACCATAGGTGGTACCTTGGCATATCTGTATTTCCCTATTTCCATGGCTTCAGCTCCCACTGGACACCCCTAGTGCCTGCCCTCAGGTAATGTCACCTTCTTCCACTATCTTCCTAGCCCAAGAAGGCAAGTATTTTCTTGTTGTTGCTAATCTCTGGGTTACTTTGTTATCCCCTATTTGGCTTCACTTTTCCTCCAACACATGTATAAGTAATTTCCTCTGTAAATATTTAGAGAAGTTCCCTGATTAGACCTTGGTCATTGCAGCTTCTAAGGCCAGCTCTTCTTGTGACTGATATCCTATCTTCACCTACCTTCTCCAGGACTTTGCCTGGAGTCCTGCATTTGCCTGCATTTACCACTCTGACCCTAGGATCTTCTCATCACTATGCAAACATACTGTAAGGTCTCCTATAGTTAAGTGTATTCCATCCTTTGACTCTGTGTCCTCTCCAGCTATTGCCCCATTCTCTGCTCCTCTTCACAGCAACACTTCCTGAAAGGGTCACCTATACTTGCTGTCTGCCCCCTCCTCTCTTCATCCTGCTGCGGTTAGACTTCTGTTCCTGTCCTCCACCCAGAGTGCATGACGAGGTCATGATCACTCCTGGTTGACACATCCATTGATTGTGTCTTTATTTTTAGTGTACTTGAACTCTCAATTGCTTTCAAAAACAGTTGATCATTTCCTCTTTTGGAATGCTTTTTTCCTCTGGGCTTCCATGGCCTCACCTTATCCTGAGTTTTTTCTTCCATAGTTGTTTTCTCTCTGCTCAGTTTTTAATATGTTAGTATAACCCTGGTGCTGGCTCTGTTCTGGGTATCCTCAATCTACACTTTTTTTTTTTTGGCGACAGAGTCTTGCTATGTAGCCCAGGCTGGCCTTGAACTTGTGATTCTCCTGCCTCAGCCTCGCAAGTGCTGGGATTACAGGGGTATACTACTATGCCTAACTAACAAATATATTTATTGAATGCATATATGACTGACAACTAGTTGGTTGCATGGCCTATGGTTTATGATTTTCATGGAGAAAAATGAGCCATAGGCTATGACACTCATCTTTTGTATCTGATGCTTTGTTGCCCTGATCTGTCATGGAGGAGTGGCACCATTGCTTTGGTCTTTGGGTGCTCATTGGACTTCTAACCAGCATACTCAGTTCAGCCAAAGTAGCCTTAGTCTTAAGGCCCATTCAGCTCATGAATGCAGATTGGAGAGAGTGTAATTTGGGGTATACTTTGGGGGGGAGAAAATTGAATGTTAATATATTGATTTTAATGCATTGAATAATTAAGAAGCTTTGCTCTTTTAATTGTACTGGATGGCTTATTTAATTTATTTGTTTGAAGTAGGTCTTACTTTATAGCCCAGGCTGACCTTGCACTCTCAAGCCTTCTGCCTCAGTCCTCCAAGTGCTGGGATTAGAGGCATGTATCACCACACCTGGCTACAGTAATTTCTTTATCTTAAAATGTTATAATTATATTCTTTATGAATTAAACTTTACAATGTTGTTTTCTTTCACACTTTAGAATGACAAGATCTCCGAGTTTGAATGACATCCCTTTTTCTGAGGACTATTCTGGTTCTGGCTCTGGCTCTGGTTCTGGCTCTGGCTCAGGATCTGGAAGTGGTTCTGGAAGTGGCCTCCTAGATGAAATGGAATGGAAATACAAACAAATAGATGAATATGATGACTTCTATTACAACATTAGGTCTCCCAAGAGGATGCCATCCACAGACAACCAGGACTTGGTTGATGATGGAGCAGAAGATGATTTTGTTATGTAAAAGTGAGGGGTTCCCCACCTTGACACCAGGAGATGTATTCAGTATATTTTGTATACCATGGTTAAATGACTAGTCTTGGGACAATGAGTTTTATAGAAATTTTAAAACATCTGAAAATAAACCTTAAATTCTATCACTTTTTTCCCTCATTAATTCTGAAAGGATTATGCTTTAATGCTCTTATCTATCCTATTGTCCTGGAAAATACCTGCATTTTTTGATATCATAGTCAACCAACATCATTATGGAATTAACTTAGGCTCCCATGTTAATAACATTACTTTAAAGAAAAACATTACAGTGTTTTTGAAAAAATTCAATTTGAGAAGCAAATAGTAGGCAATATTTCAGAACTAAGTTTTCAGGAACCTGACTCAGATTTTGATTTATAGATCTTCCCTTGTTTATTAGTGAAAAAACAGAATAAGGTGAAGCAGTAAATTTATGCAATGAGTATTTGACATGGTTTATAGCATGAAAGTCTGAAACCATAGCACCCTGACATCTGATCCTGCCTGATCTCAGAAGCTAAGCAGAGTCATCCTGGTTAGTCCTGGATGGGAGACTGCCTGGGAATTCTGGGTGCTGCAGGCTAGGGAGAAGGACCTGGTAATATACTCTTGAAACAATCAGCCATTGAAAACCCTATGAATAGCAGAGAAGCACTGATATAGTGCTGGGGATGGCACAGTGTTGGGGAATGTTTTATTCTGTTGTATGCAGGGTTGCTATGAGTGGGACCCGACTCGATGCCACATAACACCACCACCACCATAGTATGAAGGGCTTTATGGTACTATTATCATTGGGTATATTGTGGAGCTAGTGAACACTGTTTATCTGGATGTATGATTGCTATTACAATTAGAAACTTAAGACCCTGTTAAAGAATGGTTGTTTTCTCAATACCTCATACTGCTTTGCCTTTTTCCCTGGATATCTATTTTCAAATGTTACTCTATTAAAGCAGAAGTATAACCAAAGGATAGGCTGTCTGAAATCTCTTGTTCTAAATCCAGGAAATTATTATTTTTGTTTAGATGTTTCTCTATAAGTCTTAACAAAACATCTTTAAATTTTAAATCATGGCTTCTCTCTTTGTGGGGGTACATGGTGGTCAGGTACTCAATCAAATGGAATCTTGATCCAGATAGGGCTCACAGTGGTCATTTTTCAATTCCTTAAATATATAATTCACTGGACATACTTTTTAGTTAGCACAACCCTCACATTGGTTTTTGGACCTGTGTAATAAGAGCTATTGTAATGGGGAAGATCAACTGGAAACTTCTGAAGCTATTCTCCCTCTATCTGTTAATAAAATTAAAAACAATATTTCATTCTACGGGACTACCAAAGGTTAGTAACATCTTTAGAAATCTGAAGAACACAGGGATTTTGGTCCCAGTATGTCTCCTTTTAATTTGCCAGTCTGGGCCTTGAAAAGACCTGATGGATCCTGGAGGATGGCAGTGGACTACCACAAGTCCATCCAGGTGGTAAGTCTATTGTAGCAGCTACACTAACTGTAGTACTTTACCTAAAGCAGAGTTATTCAGTTTTAAGTACATAGTCAGCAGTCAGTAGCTGGCAATACTTTTTCTTGTATACCTATTTAAAAAAATTAGAGGAATTGGGATATAGGAATTAGGATATAGCATCCACCTTGGTCTGGCTTTTATCCCTAGCACTGGGGAAAAAAAAAAAAGGGGATCAGACTCAGTATCCATTCTCTTGGAACAGACAACAGTTACACCTATAGTCTTTTCCCAGAGCTATGTCAACTCTACTACCCTTTGTCATAGCATAGGCTGAAGAGACCTGGGCTAGCTGGACATGTCAGGGAACTTCACAGTGATCCACTGTACCAACAGATCTTGAGCCCCTGACAAGATCCCCATGGCTTCACCACTGATGTGCCAGCATCTCTCCTTCTGCCCACAGCTGATGACCACCTGACAGAGTAGGAATAAGCTCAAGCTTGGTTTGCACATGGACTGGCCAAGTACATAAGAGTAAGACGAAAATGGATGGCAGCTATGCTACGGTGCCCTTTGGGAGTGGCCTTGAGAAACAGCCATGAGAGGGAAAGCCCTCAACAGGCAGCGTTTCAGGTGGTGTACCTGGTCACCTTCATGTGGAAAGAAAAGCAGCCTGGGGTTAGCATCTGTACAGTTTCATAGACAGTGGTGAATGTTTTAGTCAGTTGGTCAGAAGCCTGAAACAGAAAGACAACTAGGGGCTAAGAAGTCTGGGGTAAAGTCCTATGTTGGGCCAATACAAAAAAGTTACAAAGTATGAAGATCTTTGCATCAAATGCTAATGTCCATCAGAAAGCATTCATTGAGCTGGGTGCAATGACGCATACCTGTCAGCCCAGTGACTTGGGAGGTGGATGCAGGAGGATGGCAAGTTTGAGACCAGAGGTAGTCTGAGTAATTTAGTGAGATCCTGTCTCAAAAAGTAAAAAAATTGGGCTGAGGATGCAACTCAGTGGTATAGCACTTGCAAGACATGCAAATATGAGGCCCTGGGTTCAACCTCCAGTACTGAAAAAGAAAAAAAAGAAGAAGAAGAAAAAAAAGGCATTCATCACTGAAGAGGCAGTAAATAGCCAGCTAGAAAAATTGACTTGAAAGCCCAAAAAGAGAAATACCACATGTTCTCGCTCATATGTGGGAGCTGAATCAAAATTAAAAGAAAGAAAAAATCCTATACAAAAATTGGAACATAATAAAAAACTAAAGTCAACTTAGTGGAGAAGGGACAATTTAGGGAGTGGAAAGAAGGAGGGAGGGCTCTAGCAAAAAGAAGAAATGACGGGAGAAGAAAGAAGGGAGAGGAGGAACAAGGAAGAGTGAGGAATGAGAGAGAGGACAACTTCAAAGTCAACAGCCTAATTATAGTAGTTCGGGAGATAATAATACCAGTAATACTAAAGAATGATAATAATACAAATGGCCTAGAAAATTCTTGTAATATTACTGACAATGTAAAAAGATCAGTACAGAAAAGGTTCCGACCTTAAACATAATTGGAATCCAAGGATATATAGAAAAATATTCCATAAAATGACATGCAAGTGGAAGAGAGGCCTTTGGTGGTGGGCGGGGGGTGGGATGGAGGGAGGAAGTGCACAAGAGGGTAAGGGGGAACTTATCTGTGCAATGTACAATGAAACGCATATATGGAAATGTCACAATGAAATGCATGTCAGAATAAACACATTAAGTTGTACATTAAAAATTTCCAATTAAAAAAAAGAGAAAAAAGGAAAAATTGACTTGAGCAGATGGTAGTCAGCCTCTGTCACAGGCCTCCCTAAAGTGGCAGTGGTGGAGGCTATGCATGGGCCCACCATTAACCATCTAGCCATTGTTGTTGTTAAGTGCAATACATTTTCTACTATAGACTTTTTTCAAATATATAATAATTACTAAAAAATGCAAAGGCAGCTAAGAGAAAGAAATGATGTACAGAAGCTTTTTGTCTTCATTCTCTCAGCAAGTTGTCTGTGTTAGTATGTGAGTTGGTGTTTAAAATGTTAATACAATGGATCTTTCAGAACTCTAGTTGTCTTCTGAGGTTTATACTGAACCAGGTTTTCTCAGCCTGGTCATTATTGACGTTGTGAATAGAGTATTTCTTTATCATAGGGGGCTGTCCTGTTTATTATGGGATGTTTAGCAACATTTCTGATCTTTACCCATGAGATGCTCAGCAGCACCCTTTCCCTAAACCTGACTATTGTCTCCAGATATTGCCAGATATCCACTGGGGAAAAAACTCCTGCCTTTGAGAACCACTGCACCAAACTGATGATTATTTCTGGACTAAAGTCTTATCAGGGCTGGGGTTTAGCTCAGTTGGTAGAGTGCTGCTCTGTACTCTCTGAGGACCCAGATTTGATCCCCAGCACTACACAAACAGGAGATGGATGTGGCAATTCACTCCTGAAGCAATCCTGGAAAAACAATCAGCTATTGAAAGCCTTCTGAGAGTCACTATGAGTGGGATCTGACTTGATGGCACCTAACAACAACAAAGTCTTATTAGTTATATTCCTATCTTCTAATGGTATATTATGATTTATCATTAGTCTATAGGAAGTAGAAACTTTATTATTACAATCATTCAGCTACTTGATATATAATTTGTTATGGAGAAAATTACTTCAGTGGTTTATGGACAAATGTACATACTTAGATGTTTGTATGTTAACCACTGGATGTTTTGTTTAGCTTCACAAGGACAAAATGTTAAATAATTAATTTTTTTGAGCCAGGGTCTTGCTGTGTATCCCAGGCTGTCCTGGAAATTGCTATATGGACCAGGCTGGCCTTGAATGTGCACTAATCCTCCTGCCTCAGCCTCCTGAGTGCTGCAATTACACCACTATGCCTGGTTCAAATGTTAATTAAATAAGACTTCCAGAGAATAAGAAAGAAGTTAAAATATGATGGCATGCATTATCTATTTCAATGCAATAAATTACCTCAGAAGTATGTGGCTTGACACAATGAACATTTTTTTTAATTTCATAGTTTCTGAGGATCAGAAATTTAGGATATTATCTCAACAGTTCTGTTAGGGAGGCGTCTCATGACGTTGCAGTCAGGATGTCTATTGGGGCTGGAGTCATCTGACGATCTGATCAGGGACAGTGGGTCAGTTTCCATGATGGCACACTAACATAGTGGGCAGGTGGGTACTGGCTATTCCCAGGAGACCTTAGTTCCTAAATAGACCTCTCCATTGGGCTATATCACATGGCAGCTGACTATTTTAGGAGAGTAATCCAAAAGGAAACAAGTCAGAAGTAGCCTTAGAAGTCATATATCATCATTTCCACCTTATTTTGTTGGCCACACAAACCAACCTTGACCGAATTTGAGAGGAGATTATACAACTTTCTGAATATCGGAAGACAAGGGTCATTAAGGGCCATATTGTAGCTGGTTACCATAACACAGCAATAAAAAGTCATTAGAAGATCTGGAACATGAAATTGGGGAAATCATGTGGAAGGGAGAACAAAAAGATAGATAGGTCAGACATGGTGACATGTCGGTAATCCTAGTACTCAGAAGGCTGAGGCAGGAGGATCATGAGTATGAGGCCAGCCTGGCAAGACAGGATCTTTAAAAAAAAGATAAAAACAAATTAGACAGATAGATGGAAGGTAAGAAAGAAAAATAAGGAAATGACAAAGCTGGGTATCATGGCACACTCCTGAAATCTCAGTGACTTGGGAGGCTACAGCAGAAGGATTGTGAGTTCAAGGCCAGAGACAACCTGTTCAACTTAGCAAGACTCTGTCTCCAAGTAAAAAATATAAAAAGGGGGAGAGGCTAGGGGTGCAGCTCAGTGTTACAGTACTTACCTTGTGTACATGAGGCCCTGGGTTCAACCACCCAGTACTGAAAAAGCAAGCAAGCAAGCAAGCAAGCAAGCAAGCAAGCAAGCAAACAAGCAAACATAAAATCACTGTAAGATAATCACAAACCATAAGAATGGCTAATATGGCTACTATTGAAAACACTGACAATACCAACTATAAATGCAGAGACATTAAACTTTCATATATTGCTCATGGGAGAATAAAATGGCACAACCACTTTGGAAAATGACATGGTGGTTTCTCAAAAAATTAAATATATTCCTACCCTACTAAAAATTCCAATTTAGTTATGTTCACCAAAAGACTTGTACATGCATATTAATAACACTTTATTCACAACAGAAAAAAATTGGCAAAATACATGTTCATTAACAAAGGGATATTCTATGGTTGGCTCACACAGTAGAATATTAAGAAATGAAGAACAAACTTGGTATATAGAATAGCATGAATTTCAAAATCATTATAATTGATGAAGTAAGACACAAGAGTTCTTTACATGTATGTACATAAACCCTTTATAAAATACATTACATAAATTTTTTCTTTACTTTTCCCTATGTTGCCTTTTTTTTCTAAAATTCCATCCTTTGATGGACTAAAGTTTTAAACTTTGATCCAGCCTTATTTGCCTACTTTTGGTTTTGGTGTCATATCCAAGAAATTACTGGTAAGTCCAATGGTGTGAGCCTTTCCCCATTTTCTTCTGGGAGTTTTATAGTTGTAGGTCTTATGTTTAGTTGTCAACCTACTTTAATTTTTGTATATAGTGTATGATAAGGGTCCAACTTTATTCTTTCGCATGTGGATATCCACTTTTTCCAATATAGTTTTTGAGGAGACTATCCTTTCCTTATTGAGTGGTTTTGGCACCCTTATCAAAGCCATTTGATGCAAAAGCTTTAAAAAAATAGACTATTTGTTAAAACACAGCCTTAAGTTCACAGAAAACTTGAGCTATATACTCCCTTCTCTATTTACATGCTAATTTGCTTTTTAAAAAAGTTTCCAAGTTAGGCATGCTTTGGCTTGCCTGTAATACAGCAACTAAGGTGACTGAGGCAGCAGGATGTCGAGTTTGTGGACACCCTGGGCCAGAGAGAGTGTTCTAGGCCAGCCTGAGCTACAATGCAAGACCCTGTCTCAAAGACAAATGAACAAAAATAAAACTTCCTGATATGTTCAATTAGCTTATTAACTTTTAAAACCTTTTTCCAAATGTAAACATTTTAAGCTACTGGTATTCCTTCTAAGCAGTCTTCAGCCCTACCTTACAAATTTTGATATGTTGTATTACCTAATACTATCTTTCAGTTTCACGCTATTTCTAAATTTCCATTCATCTCTTCCTTGAAATAGAGGTTTAGAATTATGCTACTTGTTTTCCACATATTTGTGGAACTTTCTGGCTCCTTTCTTTTCCCTCCCTCCCTTCCTTCCTTTCCTTTCCTTTCTCCCCCCCCCCCTCTTTTTTTTTCTATTTTGTTCTGGGGAGTTGAGCCCAGGGTATTACACATGCTTTTGCAAGCCTCCCCAGCCCATTTTTCACTTATTTCTAGACAAGGTATTGCTAAATTACACCTTGAGCTTGGTATCCTCCTGCCTCTGCCTCCCTGGTCGCTAGGATTAAAGGTGTGTGCCACCATCCCCAAAGAATTTTTATTATTATTATTTTCTGTGCTGGGGATCAAACCCAAGGCCTCATGCATTCTAGGTCATTGTTAATTTCTAGCTTACTTCTACTATGGAAACCTTACTCTTGATTTCAGTCCGTTTAAACTTGAGACTTGCTTTATGGTCCTGCTTCCTAAATTTGATTTTGTTTTGATGGGATAATTATGGCATTCCCCCTTACCCCCACCTCTTTGGTTATGTATGGATTGCACTGTGGTAGTTCAACACTCAGTTTTTGAAAGCCTAAACAGTAGTATTTCATCATACCATTGGATTTACCTAGGCTTACACTAAAATGACTGACTCATAGCAACCCTACGCAAAATAGGACAACTTACCCAACGCTGTGTCATGCATGTGATATTTTTAATGTTTGAGCCCATTGCTGGGATCACTGTTTCTTCTCATTTTGAGCTGTGCTACATTAGCAAAAGGAGGTCCCTGGGGCTTTGCTCCATTCCTGTCCCTAAGGTGGACTCTACTTTGAGGAGGCAACTCTTCCTCTGTTGTTTCTTGAATGTCTTCCACCCTGGAGGCTCATTTTCTGGTACTATATTTGACAGCATTTCTCTGCTATTCCTAGGGTTTTCAATGGCTGTTTCTGAAGCGGGCTTCCAGCTCCTTCTCCCTAGTCTGCCTTAGTCTGGAAGCTCAGCTGAAACCTGTCCACCATGGGTAGCCCTGCTGGTATCTGAAATAGGGGTGATAAAGCTTTCAGCATGACAGCAACATGCAAGCCCGCACAGGACTACAGGCTGATAGACAAGTGGGTGACTACAATGATTAAAGCACAGTGAATGCCAGAATTGTCTTTAGCAGCCTCGAGGGGCTTTTATAGGAAGGCCCTTTCCCTCTTACAGAAAGGCAGGGTGGAACAGTCGGTCTGCGAGCCCTCCCTCTACGGTTAAGGATGGATGGGACAGCAGAGGATGCTGTTGTCCGTTTTTGCCTACTGGTCTTCTCTTCAGAGGCGAGAAAGCTAACAACTTCTTCAAACCCAGAAGCCCTCAGGGGTTGGGGAGATGGGCAGAGCTCAGGAAAAGTGGGAGAACGGCTTAGGTCTGGGTTAAGAGAGCAGGTGTCCTGCGCCGCCTAACGAAACAGAGCCTCGGGAGAGTGCCTCTCGCACAAATCCTTTCTTCCTTCCTTCCGAGCCCCTCAAACTTCCTTGGGGAAGAGGGACTGGATGTCCCAACGGTGTCTCTCAAAGCACTGCCAGTCACGTGACAGAACCGAGCGCGAGGACCACAGCGGAACCTACCTACACCTAGGCCCTTCCCACCTGACGTCACGGACCTGGTCCCGCCCCTCCTGCCGAAGAGTGGAGCACGAGGCCCCGCCTCCAAACGGCCTCACTGGAGGCACAGGCGGGCCAGCGGGGCGGGGCAAAAGGCGGGAGACTGGCCGGTGCAGGGGGAGGGGAGGAGAGGAAGGGAGCGGTCACGTGCTGCGGGCGTCCCGAGGTCACGTGACGGGGCTCCTGGGCAGAGGGAGCCGGGCTGGGAGTTCTCCTGAGAGAAGAGGAGTGAAGTAGGGGGGACGCGGCGGCGGCGCTGACAATGGTGAGTGCGCGGCAGTCGGCCTGGCTGTCTCCTGCCCTCGCCCCGGAGCGCGCGGCGGGACGGCCAACGGCGGGGGCGGCGTCGCCCCAGGACAGGGCAGGCGGGCGAGCAGGGCGCGGAGCGGGCTAGGCCTGTTGGGCTACCCCGGGGTCGGGAGAACAGGCGGCGCCGCCTCTTCCCAGTCCTGGCGAGGCCCGAGCGCCTGCGGGCGGCGTCGCGCTGTCCCGGCCATGTCGGAGCTTCTGCCTGCGTTCCTCCACCGGCTGAGGGGGCCCTGGCTGGGCACCCGGACCCCGCCTCTGCGGGGGCTCGCTGCTGCCTCTCCTCCCAAGGTAGCGGGTTCCCCTAGTCCTCCCGGGCAGCCTCGCTTCCATACAGGTTGGGTGACCCGGGAATCCCTCAGGTCTAGATTCTGGCGGGATTTGGTCATTCTCGATATGTCACGAGCTTGGTAAACTCTGGTATTTCCTAACCCGAATATGGTGACATTGTGCGATTTCATGACCCCAGTGGAGGCTGGGTGCTGACACTTGTAGAATGGGAGAGGGAAAAATAAGAGTGTCGGAACGTAGGACGTCTCTAACTCAGAACTGGTTCCTGCCTGCCGATTGAAGCACTGGCTTACATTTGCTTCCCCAAGCTCTTTCTATAACTTAATGCTTTGCAACGTGGAAATGGCCTCGGAAGCAGAGGGAAGGAAATCGGAGTTCTCTAAAGACAGCTAGTGGGAAGTACAGCGTGGACACGGTGGTGGTGAACTTTGTGCGTGTTGTCAGTCTTCGGTTCATTATATGCTAGTAAGTTATTCGTTTATTCATTTCATTTGGCGTGCACACCTTGAGCGCATACTGTGTGCTCTGCTTTCTACTATCTGCTTTCCCAAGCTTCGTCAGTTCAGTAAACAGACATTTCGCTGAGGACCAAGCCAGGTTTGTTAAAAAAACAAACAACACTTTGAATAAAAAACTTTTAAAGTCAGAAATCGTGTTGACTTCGTTTAAAAAAAGAAAAAAAAAGGAGCATTTTTCTTTCATTCACCTAATATTTAAGTGGGCTGGGATTTAGCTCAGTGGGTAGAGCGCTGCGCTGCAGTCTCTGAGGTCCTGAGTTCAATTCCCAGCACCGCAAAAATGGGAGAAGGGCCTGGCAATCCACTCCCAAGGCAATCCCGAAACATTCAGCCATTGAAAACCCTATCAGGGTCGCTATGAGTCGGAGCTATGAGTCGGATACCTACTCGAGGGCACCTAACAACAACAATATTTAAGTGCGCCCAGGGGCTGCAAACATAACTGTCTGCTATCTTGTAGGTTATAGTCGAGGGAAACAAACATTTATCTGTGTAAATTAGTTTAGTGTGGAAATTACAGTTGTGTTAAATACTGAGAAGGAATTAACTGGGGGACCTTGCCTCATCAGGGATTTAGGGAAGCCTTTAATTGAATATAACTTGAAAAGGAAATTTACAAGGCCCTCCCATTTTTTGCTGACATCCCGAAACAGTCAGCCATTGAAAATCCTATGAGGGTCGCTGTGAGTCGGATACCGACTTGACGGCACCTAACAACAAGCTTTTTGAGCTATGTTTAAGAGCAATTTATTTTTATCTTCAAATTACTCGTTAAACATAAATGAAACTCTAAAGCTGTAAAACACTGAAATGGACACAAAGGTAATGTATATATGAAAATTTGCTGTTTCATTGTGTGTGGGGTAAATGAATAAATTTTGAGTCTTCATTCCACTTCACGTTGAGTTGCATTTCTTTTCATTCACTGGACTTAGTGAAATTTCTTCATTGAGGACCAAAGAGTTTGTGTTTTTCTTGTGCCCGTTTATAATTTTGCTAGATGGTAATGCTCATTACAGGGTTTAAAATTATATGAAAAATCTTAAATTAATCTAAAGTCAGTGTATGAGGGATAGGGCAAGATTAGAACACTGAAATAAAAGTGCTATAATGGTTTGAATATTTTGCTATTCGTATATATTGCAGATTAGTTATTTAAAAGCTACCTAAGAGGTTTTTTTTTTTCTTTTTTTTTTGCGGTACTGAGGGTTGAACCGAGGGCCTCGGGCTTGCATGCTTTGTAAGTGCTGTACCACTGAGCTGCACCCTCATCCCATTTTTTACTTTTTTGAGACAGGGTCTCCCTAAATTATGTAGACTGCCTCTGGTCTCAAACTTCAGATTTCCTGCCTCCGCCTCCTGAGTCGCTGGGATTACAGGCCTGTGCCACTGCCCCGGTGTGCTTCCTCAGAGTCTTAACTTGTGTATTAATTGCTGGGAGAAGGACCCAGCAAACCACTCCCAAAAAACAATCAGCCATTGAAAACCTTATGAATAGCAGAGAAGCACTAACAATAGTGTTTTGTCTATTGTATGTAGGGTCGCTATGAGTCAGATACCGGCTCTAGGGCACCTAACAACAACATTAATTGGTAGTATTGCTTCTGATGACGACATTGTTGTTGTTGTTGTTGTTGTTCTTCTTCTTCTTATTTATTTTTTGGTTCTGAGGATAGAACCCTGGGCTTTGCACATGTTAGGCAAGTGCTCTACCTCTAAGCTACATCCTCAGCTCAAAAATCTCTCTGTGTATCCCCAGGCTACCTATGAACTCAAGATCCTTCCTCAGTTCCTGAGTGCAAAAATCTCATATTCTGATGGTTCACTTGACGCTATTCCAAAAGAACTGAGTATTCTTTCACTTAAGACCTCCAGATGACCGGATGTGGTGGTACATGCCTATAATCCCAGCAATTTGGGAGGCTGAGACAGGAGGATTGCAGGTTCCAGGCCACAGGCAGCTTGTACAGCTTAACAAGACCCTGTCTCAAAATATAAATTTAAAAAGAGGCCGGGGATTTAGCTCAGCCGTACAGTGCTTGCCTAGTGCAAAGCCCTGGGATCAATTCCCAATATAATTTCAGCGTAAGTCCAGTTAATGTATCCTAACTGTCTTAACAGTTTTTATTTCTTTTCCTTCATATATTTTACTTTCTCTCTAACATATCAGAAGTATAATAGTTTGATTTTGAATAATTACAAAAAATTAAATTTCATGACTTTATTTGAAATAACAGGAATGCATTTTTTATTTGTTGGTACTAGGGGGCCGAATCTTTACAAGCACTCTGCTGCTGAGCCGCACCCCCAGCCCTATTTTTTATTTTTTAAGTTAAGACATGGTCTCCCTAAGTTAGACAGGTTGCCTCTGTCCTCGAACTCATGATTCTTCTGCCTTGGCCTCCCTAGTGCTGAGATTATATAGGCATTTGCCATCATACTTGGCTCACACAGAATGCTGTGGGTATAATAAGGAAGGAGAGCTTAGTCCCTTATTGCCTTTACTGCTGTTACTGACAATTGGCGTTACCCTTTAACATATCTGACTTTATTTTTCCTATCTGAAATAAACAGCTATTTGGATTTGTTGTCTGTCACATTTTCATAATTGACACAGCAGCCTCCTCCTTGGCTGGTTTAGTGATTTGCACATAGTTGATAAATAGTAAATATCATCTGACCAATTTTGAACTGCTACACATTTCATATCTGTAGCCCTTATGAGAAAATGTACTGTTTTAAAGTTTACTATTTTGATCAAGTTTTGCATTTAAGACTTGGAAGATGAAAGCTAACTAGGATCCCAGGTGTGGTGGTGCACACTTTTAATCCCAGCCACTCTGGAGGCTGAGGCAGAGGATCCCTAGGTGGAGGCAACTTTCTGAGACCCTGCCTCAAAAAAAAAGAAAAAAAAAAGTGGGAGTGATAGTGGAAGTTGTAACTCGGTGATAGAGTGCTTGCTTAGTGTATTTGAAACCCTTTGTTCAGTCTTCAGTAAGAAAAGCAACAACAAAAAACCTAACTAGGAATGGATAGTACATCAATGCTTTTCATTCTCTTCTGAATTAGTTCATTACAGTTTTCTGATTAAAATTAGTTTTCTGGTTAAAATTTGAGTTTTTTATTTGTAATGTTGCCAAAAAGAAAATTGGCTGCTTTTGGAATATGTTAGTACTACTATGACAATTCTTTTAGTTGGTTTCTTGAAACAGTAATCCCTTTTGTTAATATAGGAGTAATGAAAACAAAGAAGGCAGCCTAGAATTTGCGGAAACACTATCTCATTTCATTGTTGTATCACCTGTAACCTACATAGCCTTGGGAAGCTCATTAGTTTCTTGCTGTTACCTGACCACCTGAAGATAGACCTGAGGCCTTTTTTCCTCAGTAATCTTATTAGTATTATTTAGTATACAACTTAACAGGTCTCATTATGACATTTTCATACGTATATTTCACTGTACATTGCTTGTGTTTACCTTCTCCAATACCCTCACATTACCCCCTTTCCTCTTTTCTCCTGTCCTACCAATGGTCTTCCTTCTACTTGTATGTCTTGTTTGTCTGTATATCTAGCTATCTATATACAGCCTATGGACTGGGGTTTAAGCTCAGTTGGTAGAGTGCCGAGCTGTACTCTCACAGCTCTCTGAGGCCCTGGGCACCACAAAAATGAAAGAAGGCCCTGGCAATCCACTCCCAAAGCAATCCCGAAAGAGCCATTGAAAACCTTATGAGGGTCCCTATGAGTTGCACCTAACAACAACAACAGCGACAACAACAACAACAACATACATCCTGGTTTTGCCCTAAGGGCAAAATATGTGGTATTTCCTTTTCTTTCTTCCATTACCCTTCTTGCCTCCTCCTGTTTTCTTTTTTTCTTTTCTTTCCTGTTTTCTTCTTTTCCCTCTCCTTTGTTGCTGGGAATCCAACTCAGGGCCTCATGCATGCTAGGCAACTGCTTTACCAACTGAGATAAATCCCCATCCCCCCTCCTTTTCTTTAGTCCATTATCTTTCTCTGCACGGCCTCTTCTGCTTTTATGATCTATATGTTTTAATACTGAATATATATTGAAGTCTAATATCCACATATGAGAGAAAACATACAATGTTTTTGTTTCTGGATCTGATTTATTTTGCTTAAAATGATTATCTCTGGTTCCATTCATTCTCCAGCAAATGCCATAATTTTGTCCTTTATGGCTGAATAAAAACTCCATGGTGTATATATACCATAATTTCTTTATCCACTTGTCTGTTGAGGGACACCTAGGTTTATTCCATATCTTGGCTATTGTGAATAATGCAACAATAAACATGGATGAACCGATATTTCTATAGTATATTGACTTATATTCTTTTGCATATATACCTGGGAGTGGTACAGATCATATGTTATTTCTGTTTTTAGGTTTTGTTTTTTTTTTTGAGGAACCACCAAACTGATTTTCATAATGGCTGCACAAACCTGCATTCCCACCAGCAGTGTAATACAGTTCTTTTCTCCCCACATACTCAGCAGCATTTGTTGTTGTTTGTTTTGTTGATGGTAACCATTCTGAATGGGGTGAGATAGTAGCTCAAAGTAGTTTTCATTTTCATTTCCCTGATGAACATTTTTTCATATGATTTTTGGCCATCAGTATTGCTTCTTTTGAGAAGTCTCTGTTAAATTCTTTTGCCCTTTTTTTTTATTGTGTACTTTGCTTTTTTTGATGTTTAATTTTTTGAGCTCTTTGTATATTCTAGGTATTAATCCTTTGATGTGTAGCTGGCAAAGATTTTCTTCCATTCTGTAGGGGTTCTCTTCACTCTAATAATTGTATCCTTTGCTATGCAGAACCTTTTTAACTTAATGCAATCCCATTTGTCAATTCTTGCTGTTGTTTCCTGCAATGTTGGAGTCATATTTAGAAAGTCCTTGTCTATGCCTGTGTCTTGAAGTGTTTTGCCTATGTTTTCCTGTATCAGTTTCACAGTTTTAGGTTTTGCATTAAGGTCTTTAATCCATTTTGAATTTATTCTTGTGCAAGGTAAGAGAAAGGGATCTAGTTTCAGTCTTCTTTATGAGAATGATGGGATTTAGCTCTGTTGGTAGAGCACCGCTCTGCAGTCTCTGAGGTCCTGAGGTCGATTCCCAGCACTGCAAAAATGGGAGAAGTATGTGGCAATCCACTCCCCAGGCAATCCCAAAACAATCAGCCATTCAAAACCCTATGAGGATTGCTATGAGTTGGACATGACTTGACGGCACCTAACAACAACAACATATGAGGATATCCAGTTCTCCCAGTATTATTTGTTGATGAGAATGTCTGTTCTCCAACTTTGTTTTTGGCACCATTGTCGAATATTAGGTGGCTGTAGCTGCATGGATATATTTCTGGATCCTCTATTCTGTTCCATTGGTCTACATGTCTGTTTTTGTGCCAGTCCCATGCAGTTTTTGTTACTGTAACTTTGTAATATAGTTTGAAATCAGGAATTGTTTTGCTCCCTTCTTTGATCTTTCTCCTCAGGATCACTTTAGTGATTTGGGGTCTTTTGTGCTTCTATATGAATTACTGATTGTTTTCTCTATTTCTGTGAAGAATTTCATTGGGATTTTGATGAAGATTGCATTAAATTTGTATATTGCTTTCTGTAATATATCCATTTTCACAGTATTCTGATCCATGAGCATGGGAGATTTTTCTACCTTCTAGTGCCTTCCTCAAATTCTTTCTTTAGTGTTTTAAAGTTCTACTTGTAGAGTTCTTTCATCTCCTTGCTTAGATTTATTCCCAGGTATTTTATTTGTTTTAAAGCTATGATGAATGGGATTATTTTCTTGGTTTCTTTCTATGCATGGCTGTTATTGGTATACAGAAAAGCTACTGATTTATGTGTGTTGATTTTTATATGCTGCTACTTTACTGAAAGTATCAGGTGTAATAGTTTTATGGTGGAGTCTTCAGGGTCTTTTAAGTATAAGATTGTATTATCTGCAAATAGGGATAATTTGACTTCTTCCTTTCCTATTTGGATCCCTTTTTATTTCTTTCTCTTATTTCTGTGGCTAATAGTTCAATTACTACATTAAATATCAGTGGAGATGGTGGATACCCTTGTTCCTGATTTTAGAGGATATGCTTTCAGTTTTTCCCCATTTAGTATGATGTTGGCTGTAGGTTTTTCATATATTGCCTTTATTATGTTGAAGTATGTTCTTTCAATTACTAGTTTCTTTAAGGTTTGTGTCGTAAAAGGATGTTGAACATTGTCAAAGGCCTTTTCTGCGTCTATTGATAGGATCATGTGATTTCTGTTTCTGAGTCTATTTATATACTACATTTATTGTCTTTTTGTTGTATGTAGGGTCACTATGAGTCTGATCTGACTTGACAGCACCTATCGACAATGTATGTTGAATCAGCCTTGCATCCCTGGAATAAATCAACTTAATTATAATGTATGATCTTGTTAATGTGTTGTTGAAGTCTATTTGCAAGCATTTTATTAAGGATTTTTGCATCTAGATTCATTAGGGAAATTGGTATGTAGTTTTCCTTTTTCCATGTGTCCTTATCTGGTTGTGATATTTATAAAGCCAAGGTAAGACTGGCTTTATAGAATGAATGTGGTAGTGTTCCTTCTATTTGTATTTTATGGAATAGCTTGAAGAGCATTGATGTTAGTTCTTCTTTAAAGGTCTTGTGGAATTCAGCAGTGAATCCATCCAGTCCTGGGCGTTTCTTTGTTGGAAGACTCTATTACTACTTTTATCTTGCTGCTCATTACAAATCTGTTGAAGTTGTTTATATTCTCTTGACTTAATTTTGGCAGATTATTTGTGTCTAGGAATTTATCCTTCTCATCTCAGTTTTCCAGTGTTTTGGAATATAATTTTTCAAAGTATTCCCTAATGATTCTCTGGATTTCATTTGTATTTGTTGTAATGTTCCTTTTTTCAACCTTAATTTTCTTTTTCCTTCTCTCCTCCCTCCTTCCCTCCGTTTCTTCCTTCCTTTCTTTTTTTCTATCTTTTGTTTGGTACTGGGGGTTGAACCCAGGACCTTGTGCTTGCATACTTTGCAAGTGCTGTACCACTGAGCTGCATGCCCAGCCTATTTTTTTTTTTTTTTTTTTTTTTACTTTTTGAGACAGGGTCTTGCTAAATTATGCAGATTGCCTCTGGTTTTGAATTTGCGATCCCCCCTGCCTCTGCCTCCTGAGTCCCTGGGATTACAGGCGTGTGCCACTGCGCCCAGCTCAATCTTTTTTTTTTTTTTTTTTTCTTGTGGTACTGATGGTTGGACCCAGGGCCTTGCCTTTGCATGCTGTGCAAGTGCTGGACCACTGAGCTGCACCCTCAGTCCATTTTTTACTTTTTGAGACAGGGTCTCCCTAAATTACGCAGACTGCCTCTGGTCTCGAACTTGCGATCCTCCTGCCTCCGCCTTCCAAGCCGCTGGGATTACAGGCGTGCACCGCTGAGTCCGGCTCCAATTGTGATCTATTTTAGAGAATGTTCCACAGGCTACTGATAAGAATATATATTCTGTAACTTTGGGGTGGAATATTTTGTAGGTATCTATTAAGTCCATTGACCCATTGCAGTGTTTAACTCTGAACTTTGTTGATTTTTTTGTCTGGGTGTTCTCTCTATTGATGAGAGCAGGGGTATTGGAGTATCCACTATTACTGTGTCTGGACCTCTCTGTCCCTTTAAGTCCAGTAGTGTTTTTTTTAATGAAGTTGAGTGCACCAGTGTTTGGTGTGTATATATTTACAATTGTTATACCTTCTTGATCAATTGTTCCCTTTATTACTATATAGGGACCTTTTTTTCTCTTTGGACTAGTTTTAACTTGAAGTTTACTTTTTCTAATATAAGGATGGATACTCCTTTTTTGGTGGGGGCACTTCCACTTGCTTGGTATATCAGTTTCTATCCTTTTATTTTAGTCTGTGGTGTCCTTGCCAGGGAGATATGTTTCTTGCAGACATCAAAGTGTTGGATCTTGTTTTCTAATCCAGTCCACTAATTGATTGAAGAGTTAAGACCATTTGTATTTAGAGTTATTGAGAGGAGTTTGCTGGTTCTTGTAACTGTGTTGGGTGTTTTCCTGATTGGATCATACACTATTTGTTCTTTTCTTTCTCCTTTATTTATATTTGTTTGCTGGTTTTTTGAGTTAGACATGACTGATTCTTTCCTAGTTCTTTTTAGCTTGTCTGTCCCTCTCATGAAATTTATTCTTTCTTGTGCTGTTGTGGTGGAGATGATCTTTCTTCCTCTTGTGTGTATAGGATTCCTTTAAGTATCTTCTGCAGTGCTGGCTTGGTGGTCCTGTATTGCCTTAGTGTGTGCTTGTCTTGGCATGTCTTTATTTCTCCATCAATGTTAAGTGGTAACTTTGATGGACATAATACTCTTGATTGGCAGTTATTTATTTTCAGGGCTTGAAATGTATCATTCTATGCTTTTCTAGATTTTAGTGTTTGTGCTGATAAGTCTAATGTAATTCTAATGGGTTTTCCTTTGTAAGTATGTTGGTGTTTTTCTCCTGAAGCTTTTAATATTGTTTCTTTGTGCTATAATCTTGACATTCTAATTATTATGTGTGTGAGGAGATTCTTTTCTGGTCATGTCTATTTGGTGTTCTAAATGTCTCATATTTGGATGTCTCCTTTCCCCAGATTTGGGAAATTTTCTTCTATAATTTCACTGAAAAAGTTTTCTATGTCTTTAGTTTTTATCTCAGCTCCTTTTCTCCCCCGTGGGTTCTTAGGTTTGATCTTTTGATCATGTCCCGAAGTTGTTGAAATTTGTGGTCATGTTCTTTTTGGTTTTTTTCTTTGTTGATATCTGAATGTAGTATTTCCTCAACTTTGTCTTCTATCCCTCATATTCTACTGGTGATATTTTCCACTGTGTTTTTCATTTGGTTTATTGAGTTCATTTCCAACACTTCTGTTTTTTTTTTTTCTTCAAAATATCAGTTTTCTTGCTGAATTTCTCATCCATTTTGCTGACTTTGTTTTCTATATTGGTGACTTTCTGACACAGGTCTTGTATTGATTTCTCCACCACATTCATTTGCTTGTTGGTGTTCTCTTTGAAGTCATTGATCATTTTTACAAGTAGACCTTTAAATTCTTGGATATTTTTACTATTTCAGAATCTTTGGATCCAGTGGTCTTTTGGAGGAGGTGCATTGCTTTGGTTTTTCATGTTTCTTGTGTTTCTGATTTGTGATTTGGGCATCTGTAAGGGTGGCTATCACTTCCCATTTTATTTAGGGGTCTTCTTAGTGAGTGGCTTTCTCTTCAGATCAGAATCTCCAGTGCTACTCCCAGAGAAGAAGACAAACCATTATAGCAGGTACAATATCCAACCAAACCAGATATGGAAATATACTTAAAATCACTTAAAGCCAACTGCTGTGCTGCCAATACCCATAGAACAAAGAATGGCAATACTAATACAGAGTAAGCTATGAAGTTATAGCATTTTTAGTGTGAAGGTATAATAGTATTAGCCTGAAGAAAGAAGAGGGGACAGGGAAAGGGGAGACAGAAGGATACCTCAAGGGAAGGGTAAAGTAAAAGAAAGGAAAAAGAAGATGTACAAAGGAAATGAATGTTAGGAAGGGGGAGAAAAGGGGCAAAAGATAAAATAATTGCACAATAAGAAAAAAGATGTTTAAACAGAATTGTGTTGTTATTGTTGTTAGGTGCTGTTGGGTTGGTATCCGACTCATAGCGACCCTATGTACAACAGGCGAAACACTATTGTCAGTGCTTCTCTGCTCTTCATAGGGTTTTCAATGGTGGATTGATTTTTGGGAGTGGGTTGCCAGGTCCGTCTCCCAAGCCTACAGCACCTCATGTTCCCAGGTGGTCTCCCATCCAAGTACTAACCAGGCCCAACCCTGCTTAGCTTCTGAGATCTGACGGTCTGATGCTATGGCACTACTGCTTCAGGCCAAACAGAATTAGGTAAACATAAATAGGGCAATAGGAAATAGTAAGCTTAAGAGAATTAAAATTTAAAAAGAAAAAGATATATAGGAAGAAAGAGATAAAACTTAAAAAAAAAGAAGAAGATAAAACTTATATTAGAAAAAAAGAAATGAGGAAATGAAAATTAACATTGAAATGAGGTAAGAATAGAAAAAGAGAAGAAGAAGAAAAGAAGAGCTAGACACTGACTTGCTCTCCTGCAACCCCAGGGTCTCTGGGAGCTGAGGCAGGAAGATCTTGAGCCTTAGGCCAGAGGCAGGCTACCAAATTCAGTGTGATCCTGTCTCCAAGCAAAAATAAGGAAAAGGCTAGGGGCCTGTGTCACCCAGTGACACAGCACCCACCCCATGCAAAGCCCTGGGTTCAATCATCAGCAAAACAGGAGAGAGAGAAAGAAGGGGGGGGGGGAGGAAAGAAGGAAGGAAGGAAGGAAAGAAAAAAGGAAGGAAGGAAGTAGGGAGGGGGGAAGAGGGAGGGGGAGAGAGAAGAAAGGAGGGAGGGAGGGGAAAAGTACTAGAAAGAATTTTTGTGATCTGTAATGTTGGAGTCTATAATGTGGAGGTGGTGGTCAGTTGAGGATGAAGTTTTTTATCTGATCAGGGCTCAGTGTTGTCAGTCTCAGGGGCTGGAGTCTCCTTTCCCTGGAGGGTGGGGCGGGCTTCTGAGCAATTTCCCAAACCTCTTGCTGCCTGAACCTCAATGTGGAAGTGTGGGAGAGTAGCTTCTCCAGTGTTGAATCCCCCAGTTAGGAAGAGCAGTTGTCTCACCAAATCCCCAGAAGAGTTGAAGGACATCAAGGACTGTGGTTTTGTCTTATGGGACTGGCAGTCTGATGGCCAGGGCTGTCTGGCTTACCTCTTTGGATGAGAGCTCCGTTTCCCACCCCTCCATGACCATGGGAAGCTGCGTCAGTAGTTGTGTACTGCTTACTCTCTCTTCATTGTTTTGCTCCATTCTGCAGCCTGGGACTCAGAGTCTCCTCTGTGGTTTCTATGCTTTTCCAGACTTACTTTCTTTGTGAAAGAGTCCACTCCTTCCTATTCTGTCTCCTTTGTTTTACCATGTCACATGTTTTACCAAGTCACAATCTGCCACTTAAACCAGAAGTCTTGGAACTGAGATTTAACACAAATTCCAGGCTCTATACTTTGCTCCTACACTAATGCTAAGTTGCTGGGAAAGGATAGTCTTCTAATTATTCCAGATTTCAGCTAGTTTCTTTTGTGCATTCACTTATTTTCCGTTATTAGAATGGTATATGTGTATTCAAAATTAATTTAACTTTGAACAGGTATTTGAATGCTTTTAAATGCTACATTGTGCTCTTAGGTACTGTCTTCAGTGATGAGCAAGGGGTAACATGTCTGTCCTCTTGCAGTTACAGTCAGTAGAAGAATGAAACTTCAGTAGGCACTGAAATCAGCCTGTGAGACCTAAGTTTGAAGAATCCAATTTGAATTAGGGAGTCAGGGGAAAAAAAAACTCTTCTGAAGATGAGTCAGTGTGAAACTCAAGAGTGACTAACAACGGTTAAGGTACTTTGGCTCTAAAACAAAAAGAGACTAGAAAAGTTGAACTATTGCAGAAAAAACTTGCATCATTTGAGGCTGATGTGGTTAGAGAGATGGATAGGACCAGCTATATGTAGGCTATATTAGGCAATATATTGTGTATGTTTAACACAATTGAATTCAACACCACCTACCTATAAAATTGCACATATTAAGTGTATAGCCTGATGAATTTCACAAAGTGATCATGCCTGTGTATCAAGTGCTCAGATCAAAAGAACAGAAAATTAGCCAGATGTGGTGGCATGTGCCTATAATTCCAGCTGGGGGGCTGAGGCAGGAGGATTTTGAGTTTGAGGCCAGCCTGGCTATGTACTGAGATTCTGTCTCAAAAACAAAAACAAATATAAAGCAAAACAAAATATCCCCCAGAACATTACTAGCAACCCCAGCTCCCTTTGTACTTTCTTCCAGCTACTTCCTAACTTCTGACACTATGATGTACATGTTTTTGACTTATTATATAAATGGAATCATATAATGTGTATTCTTCTGTGTCCCATCTCTCAGCGCTAATTGCATGAGATTCATTCTGGTGTGTGTAGTTGCATCTCTTTAATTCTGTTGACATTCTGGATTCTCATTTTGTGAATATATACTAAAATTTATGTGTACCTTCTTTTGTTGATTGATATTTGGATTGTTTCTATTTGGGGCTGTCAAGAACATTCCTTTTTGTATTCTGGTTCACATATGTAAGTTTCTATCTAAGGTATATATCCAGGGGTAAAATTGCTGGATCATGGGATAGGTACACCTTCAGCTTCACCAGATAATGCCAAACTATTTTTCTAAACTAGTTCCAATTTATGAGTTTACCACCCCATCAAAAGATTTAAGGTAGGGAATGATGTGATCAGATTAATGTTCTTAAGAGGTCACTGTGGTTTTTGTATAAGGTAGAGTAAGAAGGAATGTAGAGCCAATGCAGTGGTGTGCACCTGTAGTGAGTGCTAGCTGTTTGGGAGGCTGAAGTGGGAGGATCACTTGAGCTCTTAAATTTGAGACCAGTGTGAGCAACATACTAGGACCTCTATCTCAAAAAAACAAAAAAGTTACAAGAAAGGGAGATAGGACAACTTGATAAGAGATTATTATTTGTGTAAATTTTAAAAAAGACAGGACAGGTTTTCATTAGTGACAAAATCTATCCATAACTGTATCCGATATCATAATTGCTAATGGATTCTATTCATTATTAGTTGATTATTTCCAATGAATGTGTTTTGGCATTGATAAGTAACTGATCTTAGTGTTTTATATTTCTATCATATTGAGGATTTACAGAACAAGGCTTGTACATTTTCTTTGGAAAAATTTACAGAAAGTTCTTTCATCCCCTCCATTTGCACCAGTTTTACTCAAAGGATTTCCATCCTGTTTATTCCTAATATAGTGGTAGATTTTGTAATAAGTACTACATTATAATAGATTATTTGGATTGAATGAGTATTGGATTGTACAGGTTCTTCTGTGATGAAAGAACCTCACTGAAGACAATAAAGGGCAGCTTTTCATACCCTTGTTGTTGGTAGGTGCCGTCAAGTTGGATGTGACTTACAGCGACTCTCATAGGGTTTTCAATGGCTGATTGTTTCAGGAGTGCTTTGGGAGTGGATTGCCAGGTGCTTCTCCTGTTTCATACCATTATATGTTAGTATTTGATTATTTATAGTGGTTACCAATGGCAATGATTGAAATTATAACATGCTTAATTTGTTTAGAGTTTCTTTTCTTTCTTGGAAAAAAATATAACATGAAATCTATTGTTAACTATATATTGTACTTAGTTTTTTTTGTTGTTTGTTTTTGCATGGTACTTGGGAGTTGAACTCAGGGACTTGCACGTATTTTGCAAGTGCTCTACTAGTGGGCTGCACTCCCAGCCCATTTTTGAATTTTGTCAGAGTTTTGCTAAATTACACAGGCTGCCTCTGGCCTCAAACTTCTGCCTCTTCCTCCCCAGTTGCTGGGATTAGAGACATGAGCCACTGCACCTAATCTCAGTGCAGTTTTGATGTAGAATTTAACATAAATTGGTACTTCCTTGTGAACTCACGAATTTGTAGTCTGTTTAGTTTTAGCTCAAAGGTAATTAAATTTGAATTCAAAATGTAGCAGTTTAAACATGATAATTATGAGCATTTTTATTTTATTTCAGAGTTTTCTTGGAGGCTTTTTTGGTCCCATTTGTGAGATCGATGTTGTCCTTAATGATGGGGAAACCAGAAAAATGGCAGAAATGAAAACTGAAGATGACAAAGTAGAAAAACACTATCTCTTCTATGATGGAGAATCTGTTTCAGGAAAGGTAAATCTTTTGTTTGGTAGAATCACCTAGTTGGACATTAGAATTAGTTATCAAAATGGTTTGTGCTGTATCTAAATTTGAATGATTTTATTAGAGATAGAAAAATTTTTTTTCCCTGAAAGTCAGATAAATCCCCTGATTGGTTAGAACACTCACAGGGAAGATTCTTACCCTGGAAGGGTTTCAGGGGCAGAGACTTTAAATTTCACAAAAATTTTCTATTTGTGACTGTGTGCTTCTCTCCAGCTTTGAAGAGTTTCTCCCGAACAGGACTGTGGTTCTTTCAAAGTTTGCTTCCCCTTTAGTATAAAGATGAGTTCTAGAGTTTGGGAATAATTCTTTGATATGACATTCTAAAAGTTTTTTTCTCATCTTTGTAGTTTACCTCTCTGTACTACCATTGTGCAGATTGATCTCATTTCTTTTTTTTTTTTCTTTTTCCTTTTATTTTTTTGCAGTACTTGGGGGTTGAACCTGGGGCCTTGCACATACTTTGCAATTGCTGTGCCACTGAGCTGCACCCTCAGCCCCTTTTTTAATTTTTAAAATTTTGAGTCAAGGTCTCATGAAGTTACACAGGCTGCTTTTGGCCTTGAACTAGAGATCCTCCTGGCTCTGCCTCCTGAGTCACTGGGATTACAAATGTGTGCCACTGTACCCAGCTGTTGATCTCATTTCTTGGTACTGTGGAGGACCTATGTACTTTTGAAATGTGTCTGAGCATGGTCAGATACATGTAAGATACTTTCTGTAAGATTTCACTTTTTTCCCCTTTATCCTGTGACGTATGATATTATTCTTATTTCATAGGAT
Organism: Pedetes capensis; assembly: GCA_007922755.1. Taxonomy (NCBI): domain Eukaryota; kingdom Metazoa; phylum Chordata; class Mammalia; order Rodentia; family Pedetidae; genus Pedetes; species Pedetes capensis. The sequence goes on along the minus strand of VMDO01007225.1, from coordinate 32,917 downwards.
CAATATTCATTACCCTATACACTAGGGAATGGTAATATCACAGACAAAAGCAAACCAAAAACATTTGAAATATTTTTATATATTTTTTCTTAATTTTTGAAATAATTTTTATGAATATGAAATAATTTTATGAATATGAAATGGTAAGATTTTTCTTACCTGCTTATAAGATATACATATGGTAGAGAGTTTGGGGGAAAATATATATGTATATTTATATGTGTGTATGTAATCTCATTGTGGAAATAATTCATTGTTAAAATTTGGTTATATCCCCTATTAACTCTGCATTAATTATTATGTGTTTGTACATAAATTACATATTATTTATGTATTTGTGCAGTTATGTGTCAATCATAGGGATGCATTTTTGACAAATGTGTCTATAGATAGTTTCCATCATTGTGTGACCATCATAGAGTATATCTCCTCAAGCCTAGGTGCTATACCCTTTTACACACTTAGGTTATTGTCAGGGGTCCCCAACTCCTGGGCCATGAACCAGATTGGTAGGATTGTTAGGAACCAGGCCACACAGCAGCAGTTGAGCAAGTGAATTGCATCTGTATTTACAGCTGTTTCCCATTGCTTGTATTACCACCTGAGCTGCATTCCAGTCTGTTGAAAAATTGTCTTCCACAAAACTGGTCCCTGGTGCCAAAAAGGGACTGCTGTGTGGTACAGCCTATTTAAAAAAAAAAAAAAAAAAACTTTTGTGAGAAAATAAGACACTTGTTTCTACAGTCAACACCTGTACAAGCAGCAGTCAAGATAGACACATTGCTTTGGGAAAAGCTGTGGCAAAATATCTCTTTAAAGTATTGAAAAGTAAGATGTTACATTGAAGACAAAAGTGCGCCTGACTCATGCCGTGGTATTTTCCTTTTTTTTTTTTTTTTTTTTTTT
>VMDO01007225.1:0-31911 GCA_007922755.1 Pedetes capensis | reverse complement strand
GATTACAGGCATGCACCACTGCACCCAGCTCATTTTTTTTACTTTTTTTTGAGACAGGGTCTCACTAAATTACACAGACTGCCTCTGGTCTCGAACTTGGTGATCCTCTTGCCTCTGTCTCCCGAGTAGCTGGGATTACAGGCTTATGCCAACCCCCTGGTGCCATGGTATTTTCAATTGCATCATATGGTTGTGAAAGCTGGACATTGAACAAGGGAGACAGGAGAAGAATTGATGCTTTTCAGTTATGGTGCTGGAGATGAATATTGAATATACCATGGACTGCCAAAAGAACCAACAGATCTGTTATAGACAAAGTGCAACTAGAGTGCTCCTTAGAGGCAAGGATGGCTAGACTGTGTCTTACATATTTTGGGTATGTAGTCAGGAGGGACCAATCCCTGGAGAAGGGCATAATGTTTGGGAGAGTGACAGGTCAACAAAAAAAAGGAAAACCCTCCACTAGATGGATTGACACAGTATTTGCAACAGTGGGCTTAAACATAAATAAAATCGTGTGCCTGGCACAGAATCAGAGAGTGTTTCGTTCTGCTGTACGAAGGGTCACTGTGAGTTGGACCCGACTCGAAGGCACCTAGCAGCAACAAGAAGACAGGATTATCAATACCACTGTCTTTCACCTCCATGTCTTGTCCCACTGGAAGATCTTCAGGGGCAGAAACAGGCTTGGAGCTCTCATCTATGATAACAATGCTTTCTTCTGGAATACCCCCTGAAGGACCTGCCTGTGGCAGTTTTTTTTTTAATTAAAAATTTAATAAGTAGAAATATACTCTAATAATGAAAAGCATTATAGTAAATAATTATAGTTATAGTAAATATATAAACCAGTAATTTGTTTTCATTATCAGCCTGTTGCATACTACACATAATTGTATGTGCCGCACTTTTATACGAGTGGCTGTGTTATAGGTTTGTTTGTACCAGCATCACCATAAGCATGCAAGTAAGATTCTACAATGTTATGACAACTATGGAGTCAGTAGGAGATACGAGTTTCTTGGCTACATTGTCGTCTTATACCGTCATATATGCTGCTGTTGACTGAAACATCATGATGCAGTGCATGACTATATAATAAATGTGCCTTTTCCCTACTGGATATTTAAAGTCATAAATATCAAGACAGATATTTATTATAAGGCTAAAAAAGTGTATCTTTGTATTTTTGGTAATACAGGCATCAATATACATACATTTTCCTCTAGTATCTGTAGTATAAGATTATTTCCTTAGAATAGATACCTAGAAATAAGTGGCAGGCTAAAAGACATATGCATATTTGAAAGGTTTTACTATATACTGATCTGGAAAGTTTATTTGCATTAAATTATATGTTCCACTTATATTGTTTGGTTTTACCCATTGCAGCATTGAATGTAATCATTTTGTAGTCTTTGCTATTTTGATAAGCTAAAATGATTTTATTATTCTAGGTTGTACTTCTTTGGCTACCAGGTAGGTTGAATTTAGATTTATTAGCTGTCTGAGGTACCATATTACTGCATTGTTTATTCACATCCTTTGCCACATTACCTGTTGAGGTTTTAGTGTCATACCTGATGCAAATTTTTTGGTTTTTAACTTTACTTTTCTGGTACTTTTCCTATAAAGAGAGAGAAAGAGAAAGGCCTAAGTGAGTATAAGTAAAATCATCAAAAAATATAGAACATGTCAGATGAAAGAAATGTTTGACTTACAGAAGAGATGGCTTGTTAATAGAGTTGGGAGGGGAAGGTGGGTAGACTGAGATATTCTTTTTCTAGGGAGAGATTGAACCTGCTAATACCTCATTTAAAAAAATACATATGACATGTAAGTATCTTTCCTGGTGAAATGTAAGCTCTTTAAGATCCCAGCGACTTGGAAGCCTGAGGCAGGAGGATTGCAAATTCAAGGCCAGAGGCAGCCTGCATAACTTAGTGAGACCCTGTCTCCAGATACAAAAATAAAAAGTGGGCTGAGGTGCAGCCAGTGGTAGAGCACTTGCAAAATGTGTGTGAGGTGAGGCCCTGGGTTTCCAAGTACCGCCAAAAAAAAAAAAAAAAGAAAAGAAAGAAAGAAAAAAGATCAGGATTAGAGTGTGCTTCAACACATCATAAGTGTTGATTATTTAATAGGCTTTCGCTAAATATTTATTTGACTTTATTTACTGTTTTTAAGTCTAGTAAAAAACTTTCCCTGTCTAATTTAAAATAATCTGTGTCTTCTATGCCAACTGAATGTTGTTTATGGGAATAGGGAAATGTTTAAGGTAAAAATAAAGCTCCTTCAGTGTATTTTTTAAAAAATAACTGTCATTCAAATTATGTTTTGGAATTAGTAGAAATTATTTATGGACCTAATCAATAACTGTAGAGTGCATTAAAAACAATCTCTTATGAGTAAATATTTTCTCTTGCTCAAAAGATATATCTTAGCCAGACAGGGTGGTGCATGCCTATAATCCCAGTACTTGGGAGGGGGAGGCAGAAGAATTTCAAGTTGAGGTCAGCTTGGGCTAGCTAGTGAGTTTCCGGGTGGCCTGGCCTGGTTAGTAAAACTCTTGTCTAAAAGCAAAAGCAAAAAATGATTGTATCCCAAATCTGTTTTGTGGTTTGGGAGTATTTTTTTTAAACCTTTTTTTTTTTTTTTAATGTAGAAAACCACTCAAGACAGATATTTATTATAAGGCATATTTTCTTGTAATTGCCATCAAAGTCAAAATGTAGATTGCTGGACACAGTTGAACATCTGTATTCCCAGTGATTTTGGAGGTTGAGGCAGAAGTATTGCAAGTTTGAGGCCAGAGGCAGCTTTGTGTGACTTAGTGAGACCCTGACTCAAAATAAAAAATTGGCCGGGGATGCAGCCCATGGGTAGAGCACGCACAAAGTATGTGCAAGTCTCTAGGTTCAACTTCCAAGTACTGCCAAGTAATGGTAATAGTAATAATAGTAGTAGTAGTAGTAGTAGTAGTAGTAGTAGTAGTAGTAAAAAAAGAATAGAACTTTGCTAGCTACCTCATGGGCTGGGATTTAGCTCAGTTGGTAGAGTGCTGCGCTGCAGTCTCTGAGGTACCGAGTTCAATTCCCAGCACCGCAAAAATGGGAGAAGGGCCTGGCAATCCATTCCCAAGGCAATCCTGAAACAGTCAGCCATTGAAAACCCTTTGAGGGTCACTATGAGTCGACTATGAGTCGGATACTGACTCGACGGCACCTAACAACAACAACAAGCTGCCTCATATGTCCCATCCCAATCACAGCCTCCTCCCTTGACAGTAACCACTTTGTTGACTTGCATAGTAATAAACTTTCTTGTGTTTCTGGTTTAGTCTTGCTCTTTAAAAAAATAACTTGTTGTTGTTAGGTGCCGTTGAGTCGGTGTCTGACTCATAGCGACCCTCATAGGGTTTTCAATGGCTGACTGTTTTGGGATTGCCTTGGGAGTGGATTGCCAGGTCCTTCTCCCATTTTTGCGGTGCTGGGGATTGAACTCGGGTCCTCAGAGACTGCAGCGCAGCGCTCTACCAACTGAGCCAAATCCCAGCCCTGAAAAAATAACTTACGTTTTTTAAATCTCTTAATATCAAGTTCCCTCTTTGTGTCTTTTTTTCTTTATAATTTATCTGTTGAAGAGCCTGAGCCATTTGAATTGTACAGTCCTCTGTGATTGCATACTCCTGGTACAGTTATTTCCTCTACTTCGGCAGCTGGATCCAGAGACTTGATCAGATTTGAGTTAGTTTCTTTCAGCAAGAATACAGGTGGTAGTATGTTTCTTTACTGGAAGTGCACAATGTCCAATTTTCTTTCTTTTTTGCATCTGTTGATGGACAGTGCCTAGATTGATTTCATTTGTAAGAGGTTGCAAAATGTGATTATTTTTAACTCTGTCATTTTGTTTTTACTTGTTGTTAGGTGCCATTGAGTCAGATCTGACTCATAGTGACCCTATGTATAACAGAATAAAACACTGCCCAACACTGTGACATGCACACTGTATTTTTTTTTATGTTTGAGCCCATTGTTGAAGCCACTGTGTTTCTTCTTATTTTGAGTCATGCCACATCAGGATATGGAGGTCTCAGGGGCTCTACTCCATTCCCATCATTACAGTTGTCTCTACTTTGAGGAGGCAACTCTACTCCACTCGTTTTTTTAATATCTTCCAGTCTGGGGGCCTCATTTTCTAGCACTGTATCTGACAGTGCTTCTCTGCTGTTCATAGAGTTTTCAGTGGCTGATTACTTTGATATCATTTCGGGAATGGGCTGCCCAGTGCTTCTCCTGTTTTTGCTGTGCTGGGGATCAAACTTAGGGCCTCAGAGAGTGCAGTGCAGCACTCTGCCAGCTTAGCTGCTGAAATCAATCTCAGCAGTCTTGTCCGATGTTTGGGGTTCTGTTGTAGGCTTACTGGCCTTGGGCAGAAATCATACCCTGGAGCGCTATGACTGAGGTCCTTGTTTTCTTAAACTGTTGGCCACTGTTTCTTACACTCTCTGTTCCTAGACACTACCCTCAGATCTTTGCTGCATGGGCCTCTTCTTTCACAACATGGCAGTTTGCTTTGTTTTCCAGGGCAGATGGAGAGTGCCTCTCTAACATTTATCTTCTTTCAAAGGACTTAAATAAAAGGACCCAGGATAATCTGCACCCCTGATTTTTTTTTTTTTTCTTTCTTTCTTGCTTTTTTTTTTGGAGGCAGAGTTTTGCTATGTAGCTCAGGTTGGTCTCAAACTCTGCTTCAGCCTCCCAAGTGCTCAGATTAGAGTCATGCACCACCATGCCCCACATAATCTCTCTTTTGATTAACTAAAAAATCAACAAAATACAGGAGTTATAACCTATCATATTCACTAGTCCAATACACATTGGGAAGAAGAGGATTGTAAAGGACATGTACTCCAGGGGATGGTAGTATGGAGGGTCATCTTAGATTCTGCCTTCTACTTTGATTTTGGCTCCTGTATTCTTTTGCTATAACCCTAGGATTTTTCTTTTTTTAAAGCATACACCATAAAACTTACCCATTTTACATGTACTTAAAAATTTTAGTACATTTACAGAATTGTACAACTATCATCACTAATTCTAGAACATTTTTATTATATAATATGTATCCTTTGCTGATTGGTTTCTTTTACTTAGTAAAATGTTTTTGAGATTCATCTGTAGTGTAACATGTATTTCATTCCTTTTTATCGCTGAATAGTATTGCAGTTTATGGCTGTACCATATTTTGTTTTATTTTCCATTTATTTTTTGCCATACTGGGGGGCATTGAGCCCAGTGCTTTGTGCATGCTGGCCTAGTGCTCTACCTTTTTTAAAATGAAAAGGGGCTGAGAGTGCCACACAGTGGTAGAACATGTGTCTAGCATGCATGAGACCCTGAGTTCAAACACCACATACCCCAGTACTGCAAGAAGAAAAAATATGTATTTTTGTATATGCTATCTTTTATTTTAACCCATATTCTATAAATGTACCATAAGTATATCGTCGGGCTGGGATTTAGCTCAATTGGTAGAGCGCTGCACTGCAGTCTCTGAGGTCCCAAGTTCAGTTCCCACCACCGCAAAAATGGGAGAAGGACCTGGCAATCTACTCCCAAGGCAATCCCGAAATAGCCATTGAAAACCCTATGAGGGTCTCTAAGAGTTGGATACCAACTCTACGGCACCTAACAACAACAAGTATATTGTCAGAACACATAGTAATACTATACTATGTGGTCTTCCTTTTAATCTGCATTTCAGTTTGTTTTCATAACCATGTACAGGATGCTCACCACATTGTTCTTACATTGTTTAGTTGTCTGATGCCCATTTTCTAGTTACTAGAATCTAATAGATTCCTCAAGAAATGCTCATAAAAACAATATTCCCTAAGGTAGTTTTTTTTTTTTTTTTTTTTTTTTTTTTTTTTTCGGTACTAGGGGGTTGAACCCAGGGCCTCGTGCTTGCATGCTCTGCAAGTGCTGGACCACTGAGCTGCACCCTCAGCCCATTTTTTTACTTTTTGAGACAGGGTCTCACTAAGTTACGCAGACTGCCTCTAGTCTCAAACTTGCGATCCTCCTGCCTCCACCTCCCAAGCCCCTGGGATTACAGGAGTGCGCTACCACGTCCAGCCATAATGCTTTATTTTTTTTAGAACAGTTGTAGGCTTTCAGAAAAACTGAGCAAAACGTTAAAGAATTCTGTATACTACTAAAGAATTCTGTATACTTTTCCACACCCAACCCACATGCAGATTTGCCTGTTATCATTACTTTTTCCCCAATATTGGGGGGTTGAACCCAGGGTCTTGTGCATGCTCAGGAAGTACTCTACCACTGAACTGCATCCCCTAAACCCTTTTTTGTTTTTTTTGAGACAGTTTTGCTGAGTTGTGTAGGCTGGCTGCCTGTGGCTTCAAACTTGTGATCCTCCTGCCTCAGCCTTCTGGAAGCTGGGATCACAGGCATGCACCATGGTGCCTGGCTTTCCTTCTTTTTTTAAATGTAGCAAAAAATACATACATATATATTATATACGTATATGTAAATAGATACATAATTTGCCATTTTAACCATCTTAAAGTATATAATCCAGTGGCATTAATAACATTCAGTGTTTTGCAGACATAGCCACTGTATTTCCAAAGTTTTTTCCTTACCCCCCAAAAAAACTTTGTATCCAGTTAAGCAACAACTGCTCTTCTCCCGCTTTTAACAACCCAGGTAATCCTTAATCTGCCTTCTGTCAGATTGCCTATTCAAGATATTTTGCATGAGCGGTCATATATGTGTCTTTTTGTGTCTAGATTATTGCATTTAGCATGTTTTCAGGGTTCATTTTACAGCATGTATCAGCTCATCATTTTGGTTTTTTTTTTTTTTTTTGTCTAAATGATATACTCTGATATACCATGTTCATGTGGTAAAAGAACACGCTGTATATCCTAATCTGCCCTTTCAACAGTTATAGAGGGCTACAAAATCAGATGTGAATTAGAATCACATGCTGATTGGATTTGTATTCTTGGGAGAAAGCTGCAGCTCTCCAGTCCGAATGCAATTCTAATCTGCACCTGATTTTATAACCCTTTAAAACTGTTTGAAAAGTCTACAGCCATATCACCCTGGCATGGGAATCCCTCAGCTAAGCGGGATTGGGCCTTGTTAAGTCCTTGGATGGGAGACCACCTGGGAATACTGGGTACTGTATGCTTAGGAGAAGGACCTAGTAGCCCACTCCCAAAACAATTAGCCAACAAAAACCCTATGAATAGCAGAGAAGCCCTGAAAATAGTACTGGGCATGGCACAGTGTCAGGTAGAGTTTTGTTCTGTTGTGCATAGGGGTTGTTGAGAGTCAGATTTGACTTGATGGCATCTAACAACAAAACTGTTGAAAAGAGCTGGGTGCGGTAGCTTTTGCCTTTAATCCTAGCAACTCTAGAAGTGGAGGCAGGAGGTTGTGAATTCAAGACCTGAGGTAGTTTCTGTAATTTAGCGAGATCCTGCCTCAAAAAGTGAAAAAATGGGCCAGGGGTACAACTCAGTAGTACAGCTACAGAACTTGCAGAGCATGTAAGTGCAGTGCCTTGGGCTCAACCCCTCCCCCCAGTACCACAAAATAAACAAACCAAAGACCTGTTAAAAGGTTCCAATTAGATTTTATAGCATACAGGCACCACGTTTTGTTTATTCATTCATCAGATGAGGATCTTTGTCTACTTTTTGGCTGTTATGAATAATGCTTCTGTGGATGTTCAAGTACAAATTCTGTGAGAACAAATATTTTCATTTCTCTTTGCTATATACTTAGAAGTTAGATTGTATGTTAACAATGTGCTTCCCTTTTGGAGGATCTGCCAACTTTTCTAAGACACCACCTGCACAATTTTATATTCTCTCTAGCAGTTTGTAAGGGTTCTAATTTCTCTGCGTTCTTGGCAAGCAACACTTGTGTGTTTTTTATTGTAGCCATCTTAGTTGGGTGGAAAGTGATATCTCATTATTTTGATTTGCATTTCTTTAATAATAATGCTGAGCATTTTGTTCATGTACTTACTGTCATTTGTATATGCTTTGAGAAAGCTATTCAAATCCTTCAACCATTTTTTAAATTGGGTTTCCTTCTTTATAATTGAAATGGAACAATTCTTTACGTATTCTGGATACCTGTCCCTTATTAGATACATTTTTTAAAAGTTCTTATTTGTTTCATTTAGATACATATTTGAAAATACATTTTTTTCCACTTTCTGGAATTGCCTTTTTGTTTCTTGATGATGCCTTTGTGGCACAAAATTTTAAAATTTGAGTGAAGTCCAGTTTACCTTTTTCTTTCGTTGCTTGTGCTTTTGGCACCATATTTAAGAAACCGTTGCCTAGTTGAAGGTTATGAGGATTTACATCTATGTTTTCTTTTAAGAATTTGGTAATTGTGGCTCTTTCATTTAGGCCTTTCATCTATTTTGAGTTAATGTTTGTGTGAGATAGGCTTGCAGCTTCATTCTTTTGAATGTCTATATATCTGTCACAGCACTGTTTGTTCATTTATGTATTTATTTTGTGTTACTTGGGGGCTGAACCCAGGGCCTTACACATACTTTGCAAGCACTGCACTAATGGGCAGGAACCCTGGCCCCTTTTTTTATTTTTAATTTTGAGTCAGGGTCTCACTAAGTTAGGCAGGCTGCCTCTGACCTCTAACTCATGATCTGCCTGGCTCCACCTCTTGAGTCACTGGGGTTTACATGTGTGAGCCACCATGCCTGGTCCCAGCACTGTTAATTGAAAATAATTTTATTAATCTGTTGAATTGTCTTGGCATCATTGTGGCAATTTTTTTTCAAAGTTAAAACTAATTGCTATCCATCAAGTTTTTTTTTTTTTTGAGTGTTTTTGAAGTATTCCATAAGATAACTGAAAATAATCTAGATTATCACAAAATAAGTAGGGATTTTTTTACTTGTTTGTTTTGTTGAGAGAAGGTCTCACTATGTAGACAGACTGACCTGGAATTCACTCTTGTAATCCATCTATAATTTAGGATCCTCTTGCCTCTACTTCTCTAGTACTGGAATTACAGATGTGTTCCACCATGTCAGTTGGGAAATTCTTTTGTGTGTGTGTGTGTGGTACTGGGGTTTGAATGCAGGACCTTGCACTTGTATGCTTTCAAAGTGCTGTACCAAGGCCCTGCACCCCTAGCCCATTTTTTTACTTTTTGAGACGGGGTCTTGCTAAGTTACCCACACTGCCTCGGGTCTCGAACTTGAGATCCTCCTACCTCCACCTCCTGAGCTGCTAGGATTACAGGTGTGCACCACCGTGCCTGGCTAGTTGGGAAATTCTTAAAAGCTATTTACTCAGGTTCTTTTTATCCTTACTTAAGATACTTATTGTTTTGGTTCATGACAGATTTTCTTTAAGTCTAGTTCAACTGGACTATGTCCTAAATTTTATGCTTTAGAAATACATCTGACCCAGGTTTTTCTTTTTAAAAATACATCTTGTTTTATTTTTGTGAGTAATTTTGAGAATCCTGCTGACTGTTTAATTATTCAGGTAGAATTGGTTTTTGGAATTGTGAAAATTTTGACTAGTGATTTATCTGGAGATTTTATTTTTTAGGTGGGGGTGTGACTCATGAGTTACAGTTCCTTAAACAGAACATTCTTTAAAAAGGCATTCTATCTTCAGATATTAGTATTAAAATTGTCCACAGCTTAATCTCTTTTATATTCTTATTTCTGCCTTGCATTCCAAATTTTTAAAGAGGTATGGAAAGTAAAAACTCACTTTGAATTGAGAAGTCCTCTCTCTTTTAATTTATGCAGTTTTCAGATAGCCACTATAAAAAGGAATTGTTTTTTCTTCTGCATTGCTTTTGTATATGAGAACAGCACTTGTCAAACTGATTAGGTATTGCTGTATTATTCATTCCATAAATATGTGTTAGCTACTGTCATAGCAAGCAGAAATGAGAGAACCTCTTATAGAATCTCTTAGGGTCAAGACATAGTAATTAAGGTAGTTGGTAATTGTTTCAAGTGACATATTATTGTAGAAATGAATTTCTACTGTTTCCTACTTCTACTTATGTTGTTGTTAGGTGCTGTCAAGCCGGTGTCCGACTCATAGCAACCCTGTGTACAACAGGCAAAAAAGTATTGTTACTACTTCTCTACTATTCATAGGATTTTCAATAGCAAATTGTTTTTTGGGAGTGGGTTCCCGGGTCCTTCTCCTAAGCCTACAGCACTTGGTGTTCCCAGGCGGTCTCCCATCCAAGTACTAACCAGGCCCGACCCTGTTTAGCTTCTGAGATCTGACGGGATCAGACACCACAGTGGTATGGGTGCAGGCACTTCCACTTATAAGACATTTTTATTATTTTGTCTTCAAAAAGGGGCTAGATTGCCCTGTTATAAGTAAAATACATTGAACTGGGGGTACCTGTGTCAGGACCCGCACATGTCTGTCAGCTTGTTGTCCTGTGGGGGCCTTTGTGTTGCTGTGGTGCTGAAAGCTATGACACCAGTATTTCAGATACCAGCAGTGCCGCCCATTGTTAGACAGGTTTCAGCTTAGCTTCCATACTAAGACACACTAGGGAGAAATACCTGGCACCCCACTCCTGAAACAAAACCTTATGAGTAGCAGAGAAGCACTGTCAAATATAGTGTCAGGAAATGAGTCCCTCAGGTTGGAAGGCATTCAAGAACTGGGGAAGAGTTTCCTCCTTAAAGTAGAGTTGACCATGGGAATGGAGTAAAGTCTCTGGGACCTCCCTTTGCTAATGTGGCATGACTCAGAATGAGGAGAAACAACTGTAAACATCCATTAATATTTGGAACGTGGAATGTACATGGTATGAATCTAGGAAAATTAAAAATAATCAAAAGGAAAATGGAGTGCATCACCATCAACATTCTATAGGCATCAGTGAGCTAAAATGGACTGGCATGGGCCATTTTGAGTCACATAATCATATGATCTTCTGTGCTGGGAATGACAAAATAAGGAGAAATGGGGTTACATTCATCATCAAAAAAGACATCTCAAGATCTGTCCTGAAATACAGTGCTGTCAGTGATAGGATAATATCCATATGCCTACAGAGAAGGCCAGTTAATAAGAATTATTCAAATTTACGCACCCACCACTAAAGCCACAAATGAAATAGGGAAGATTTCTACCAGCTTCTACAATCTGAAATAGATTGAACATGCAATCAGGATGTACTGATAATTACTGGTAACTAGAATGCAAAAGTTGGAAAGAAAGAGAAGAAACATAGTGGCTGCAAAATTGGCTCGGATATTAAAAGATCATGTGCATGATGCAGTGTCGGATAGTGTTTCATTCTGCTGTATTTAGGATTGCCATGAGTGGTATTTGACTCCTGGGCACCAAACAACAACAAATGTCAAGATATCCATACTGAACTGTTGATTCCGTGTTGCAAAAGTGAACGAAAGTTATGACTGGTCTGAGATTATAGGAGTTTATAGTTTAGTTGTTTAAACAAAGAATATTTTTGTAGTATATTCCCTCATCATGGATATGGACCATGTTCTGGCAGAATTTGGAAACATAGTCCTAGATAATCACAATATCCAGCAACAATAATGTACAGATACTTTGGTGTCTCACTACAAATGACACCATAAATAGGGTATAAGTACATTGACATTATACGTGTGTCTTAAACACTATGTACAATTCATTCCTTAAATCCTGAAGGTAGCATTATTTGAGACATCTATAGACTACGATATGCTGAAGCATGAGCTTTGAGACTGGTTCATTGGAACAGGATGTATATTTTATATATAGATTTGGTTACATTACATTGAATTTTCATGGCCTTTTAAACATATATAGTCTCATACATCCCCACTTCTTAGCAATAAATTACTTCTTCATAATAAAAAGGGAAAAGTAACTTTAAGTTGGGGAAGCAGGTGGATAGCCTTAACTAAGTGATGAGGATTAACATCCCCAGTGTTGGGACAGATTGGCATCATGAGTTTCCTAATATGATACGCTGAGAAGAACACAGCTTCACTGTGTAGTGTTCTTGCTAAGCATAAGTAAGCTGCATCTAATTGTGGTAAAACTTCAGACAACCCCACCCCTTTTTTTAGTGGTACCGAGGGGCTGAACCTCAGGTCTTGTGCATACTTTGCATGTGCTCTACTATTGAGCTGCACCTTTGCTGTTGTTAGGTGCTGTCCAGTTGATCTGACTCACAGTGACCCTTACAGGGTTTTGAGTGGCTGATTGTTTCTAGATGGCTTCCGGAGTAGATTGCCATGTCCTTCTCCCAGAGCTGCACCTTTAGTCCTGTTTTTATTTATCTTGAGACGGGGTCTTACTAAATTATGCAGGCTGCTTCTGACCTTGAACTTGAAATCTTCTGCCTCATGAGCCGCTAGGATTACAAGCATGCACCACTGTGCCCAGCTCAGACAAACCTAAATTAAGGGATATTCTACAAAGTAATTTGTATTCTTAAAAAAAATCAAGGTCAATAAAGGCAATGATTGAGGAATGTTCTAGATTAAAGGAGACTAAAGAGACATCACAATTATATGTAATCTGTGAATCTGGATTGGCTCCTGGACAAGAGGAAAAAATGTCCTTAAAGTACATTATTGGGACAGTTGAGAGAATTTGATTATAGAACATGAAATTTTAACTTTGAATTTGATAAATACATTATAATTATGTAAGAGAATACCCATTTTCTTAGAATACACATATGAAGTTTTTAGGGGTAATAGAGCATGGTGTTTCCAACTTTTTCTTGGTTATGAAAAAACAGATACGTGCATGCATGCACATACATGTGTAGAAACAAGATAATACAACTATATTATCTAGTTCACCATTGTGGTTTCAGTTACTTTGCTGTCTTGCAGAATGAAATGCTTAATTGAAATGAAAATGCTTAATTATACTTTCTAATTTTGGGATTCTTCATGTTGCAGGATAGTTTCATTAGGTATAAAAACAACTGTATTTTAACACCTTTAGGAGATCAAGTAAAATTTCAGAGTTCAGGGAGTTCAGTGGGAAAACTGAGTAGACAGACATTTTGACTTTATTTTTTCTTTTTGCCCTTGCATTTTTACTTTAGCAGTAAGTTTCATAATGCCGTGTGTGTGTGTGTGTGTGTGTGTGTGTGTGTGTGTGTGTGTGTGTGTGTGAGATTTGCTTGGTGATTTGCTTGGTGATACTGGGGGGATGAACCTAGGGCCTTGTACATACTTTGAAAGTGTTCTACCACTAAGCTGCATTCCCAGGCCCTCTTAATGCCCTTTGAAGAACTATAAATTTAAAAAATATCAAAAGTATGTTCAAACAGAGACATTTTCAAAAACTGCCAGATGGATGTCCCACCCTCAGTACTGGGAGATTGAATCCAGGGCCTTGTACATGATAGGCAAGTGCTCTAAAACTAAGCTACGCCCTGCTCCCATTTATTTTTCATTTTGAGACAAGGTCTGAAAGTTATGTGGGCTGCCTCTGGCCTTGACCTTGCTTTCCTCCTGGCTCACTTTCCCAAGTAGCTGGGATTATTAGATGTGTGCCATGGCACTTGGCTCAGATAGACATTTATAAAGGTATCGTTGAGTATTCCTTATCCAAAAAGTTTTGGACCAGAGGTGTTTCAGATTTTTGAGTTTTTTTAGATTTTAGAAGTATTTACCAGTTTAGCATGTGCTCAGAAAGTTTCAGATTTTGGAATATTTCAAATTTTGGATTATTAGATTAGTGATTCTCAACTTGCATATTTATATATTTTTTCTATACACTTTATTAGAAGAAATTAGTGAACAGCTTTAATTACTGCCTGGATTATAAAGCAGCCAAGAGTTACACTTATTTATTAGTTTTGGTATTAACCTAAAATTTTTGAATTTTCCTTTTCTTTTTTCTTTTATGAGGCAAGATCTCACTGTCTCAGCCTCCCAAGTGCTGGGATTACAGGTGTGTGCCATCATGTCCAGCGTGAACCTAAAATTTGTAGTATATGTGATGTTTATCTAAATCCTTATATTTATCAAATATTTTTCTGACTTTTACAGTGTTATTTTCCCATTGTAAAAATAAAACAAAACTTAGCTGGGTGTGGTGGTGCACGCCTGTAATCCCAGCGGCTCAGGAGGTGGAGGTAGGAGGATCGCAAGTTCAAGACCGAGGCAGTCTGGGTAACTTAGACCCTGTCTCAAAAAAAAAAAAAAAAAAAAAAAAAAAAAAAAAAAAAAAAAAAAAAAAAAAAAAAAAAAAAAAAAAAAAAAAAAAAAAAAAAAAAAAAAAAAAAAAAAAAAAAGTAAAAAATTTGGGCTGGGGCTACAGCTCAGTGGTCCAGCACTTGCAGAGCATGCAAGCACGAGGCCATGGGTTCAACCCCCAGTACCACAAAACAAAACAAAACAAAAACCCCAAAAAACCAATTTGTAAACGATAAAGAATAGCTCAACATTGTGGCACACACCTGTACTCATAGTACTTAGAAAGCTGAGGCAGGAGGATTGTGAGTTGAGGGTCTTAAAAAAAACAGAGAACATGGGCACCCTGGCATACACCTATAATCCAAGCAATTTAGGAGTCTGAGGCAGGAGGATTGTGAGTTTGAGGCCAGAGGTAGTTCGCATAACTCAGACCCTGTCTCAAAATAAAAAATAATGAAAGTGGGGCTGGGAGTGTAGCTCAGTGGAAGAGCACTTGCCTAGCATACATAGCATGTGCAAGGCCCTGGAATCAACCGCCAAGTAGTGCACAAAAATAACAACAAACAACAACCTTGCCAGTGCCTGCCAGAGCCAGCCAATCTCCGTATGTTGTTGTTAGGTGCTGTGGAGTCGGTATCTGACTCATAGCGACCCTCACAGGGTTTTCAATGGCTGACTGTTTCGGGATTGCCTTGGGAGTGGATTGCTAGGCCCTTCTCCCATTTTTGCAATGCTGGGAATTGAACTCGGGTCCTCAGAGACTGCGGCACAGCACTCTACCAACTGAGCTAAATCCCAGCCCAATCTCCATATACCTAGCGTCTAATGAAGGTGCACTGCACACCTACAGAGCAGTCATGACAGAGCAATGGTGGCGGGACTGGGGCTGCTGCTTCTAGCACTGTTTTCTTTATTTATTTTGTGGTACTGGGAGGTTGAACCCAGGACTCTCCACCACTGAGCTGCATTCCCAGTCCTTTTAAAATTTTTATCTTAAGTCAAGGTCTTGCCAAGTTATTCAAGGTGCCTATGGACTCAAACTAATGATCCTCTGGCCTCCGCCTCCCAAGTTGCCAGGATTATAGGTGTGCGCCACTGCACCCTGCTTCTGGCACTATTCTGTCCACACAGATTTATGCAAAAAGCTGTAGTGCCACTTTCAAGTCACTTTTCCCAGAATGCCTCTGCTGCTCCAGTTCCAACTAATACTACCATCAGGCTAGGTGGCAATACACTGCAGTCAACAGCCAGTCTCTTCTCTTCTGCATTTCTACAGTTAGAAACACAGGCCATCTATACCTCTACTGTTAGAGATTTAGGGCAAGAAACTTCCTTAGCTCCCCATCTTTTAAACTCAATTCATATGGCAACTAGAAGTCTAATATGCAAGGAAGAAACAGGTCTGTATCAAATCTACTAATTCCACAACTTATTTAATTGGCATAGAAAACATTGAGCATTCCAAATTTGATTGGTTTGAAGAACATATGACAGATGCCATTATTAAACTACTGGAGTTTTATGTACAAGATGAAGAGAAATAACATCCAAAATTAAGACATGATTTCTTTGAATGTGGGCTTAAGAAATATGGACACTTGAAACTCTACCTTGAGCTGGAAGCAGTGGTGCACACCTGTAATCCCAGCTACTTTAGAGGCTGAGGCAAGAGGATTACAAGTTCAAGGCCTGCCTGGCTGCATAGTGAGTTCAAGGCCACCATGGGAATTTAATGAGACCTTGTCTCAAAGTGAAAACAAAAAAACCAGAAAGGTCTGTGGATGTAGTTCAGTGGGAGAACACTTGCCTAGCACAAATCCCTGGATTCAGTCCTTAGTACTGCCCAAAACAAAACAATGCCCCCTCAACAACCTCTGCCTTGAAAACAAGAATAGATTTTATCCAGAGATGAGGATGAGATGTGGAATGGAGATTTCAGTTTTCACTTGGTTCATTCACTCTATAAGGCCATAAAACAGGTAATATAAAAAGCTTCCTTGATTCTACTTATACGTACATTAGAAGGAACTGCCAGGTGTTACTGTAAATCTGCAATGTATTGTTTTAGCAGTACTGACTTAATGCCTGTATAGTCTAGATAGTCTGCAGCCGTAGCACTATGGAGTCTGATCCCATCAGATCTTGGAAGCTAAACAGGCTCAGGCCTGGTTAGTACTTGGATGGGAGACCGCATGGGAACACCAGGTGCTGTAGGTTTGGGAAGAGGACCTGGCAACTGACTCACAAAAAACAATCAGCCATTGAAAACCCTATGAATAGCAGAGAAGCACTGACAATAGTGTTTTGACTGTTGTACGTAGGGTTGCTATGAGTTGGACACTGACTTGATGGTACCTAACAACAGCAGCAACATACTCTAGATAAAGTTTCACATTGTTTATCATTGTTCTCCTGGGAGCTAAACTCTTTCCCCCTTCCCTTTGGCTTTGGATTTGACATTGTATTTGACCTTTTATGTAGTAATTGACATGTGCCAGGGCAGTGATGGATTGGAATCCACCCCCCAATACAAGCATCTTGAGTAAATCTTACTTATCCTTACAAAGTCAAATAGTAGACATTTCCCATTACCTGTTTTCATTCAACAAGAGCACTGGGTTAAGCTAAGCTGATTCCAAGGAAAATTGCATTGGCCTCAACTAATTTAAAAATGTTGCTTTTTACTTTTGCATATCTTAGGTATTCTTCATAATTTAAAATATGGTCTGTTTTGAAGCTAAAATTACAATACTTGAAATTAGGCAAATATGTGAAGAAGCTCAAAGTGTAAGTCAAGCATTTGAGAAATGATGAGTGGAAGCTAACTTGCATTAAAAATTTACAAAACCTTTTATACTTTCTGTAAATTCTTAAAACCAAAAACTATCACTGGGCCTCGAGGTAGATGTCTGTAATCCCAGTGACGTGGGAGGTAGAGGCAGGTTCAAGGCCAGAGGCAGCCTATGTAATTTAGTGAGACCCTCTCTCAATTTAAAAAATACAAAATGGGCTGGGGATGCAGCTTAGTGGGAGAGTGCTTGCAAAGTATGCACAAGACCCAGGGTTTAGCCCCCCAGTACTGCAGAAAACAGAATGAAACTGCAGATCAGAATAGCCACATTTAGAGCACTCTCTGTTATCAGTTAATATTTTTACATAGTTAGAACCTGGTCCTAAACCTAAAGGTAGAGTTGATTCCTGTTGTTGTTAGGTGCCGTCGAGTCGGTATCTGACTCATAGCAACCCTACGTACAACAGGCCAAACACTATTGTCAGTGCTTCTCTGCTGTTCATGGGGTTTTCAGTGGTAGATTGATTTTTGGGAATGGCTTGTGGGTCCTTCTCCCAAGCCTGTAGTATCTGGTGTTCCCAGGCAGTCTCCCATCAAAGTACTAACCACGCCCAACCCTGCTTAGCTTCCGTGATCTGACAGGATCGCATGCCACAGGGCTATGGCTGTAGGCTCTTTGATTCTAGTAAATCTTTTATAACTACTTTCATACACAGACGACCTTTAAAAATAACTGTTTTTCACATGGTCATATAATAATGCTTATATGTATCTAACATGACCACAGTATTTTTGATAACCACAGTCATTATTTTTCATCTTTAGAAATCTACATGAAAACAACCAGGTTACAGTGGTCTAAGGTTACTGTGTATGTGAATGTACACTCCCTTTTGCTTCATGCCTGAATGTTGTACATCTGTTGGAATTGTATATTGTGTTTATGTATTTATGCTTTGATTCATAGTCGCTTTGCATGTTACGGAATTTATTTTCATTGAACACAAACTGTAAATAAAAGAAATAAATGGCTGAAAGAAAAAAAGAACTACAAAGAAGAAAACAAAATTACCCATAATCTTTCATTCCAGAAGCAATTACTATTAAGAATATTTTCTTTTTATAGTTTCAAAATATATAATTGATATTATACTTGTGAACAATATGACCAGGCAGCCTTCATGTAACATACCATGTACATCTTCCCACATCATTAAAAATTCTTCAACATTGTTATTTTTAACCTTTTAATATTCTATCATAGGATGTAGCATGACTTATTTATTTCTTTTTCTAAGGTTAATTTTTCAGGCGAGTAATGAAATGGGTTACAAGATAGGGGTATAGAAGAGTAAATATTTTAGTTTATTATAGTTTACAAGCAAAGGTAATTGGATCTCTGTTCTTAGTCCTTGATTTCTATTATCTTTCGAGAAGCATTGTTTGAAGAAAAATTTTTCATAGTCACATTACCAGTATTTGTTATAGTAATAGCACTTGGGGGCTAGACATGTATCTCAGTGGGATAGCATGTGCTTAGCATGTGCAAGTCCCTGGGTTTAATCTCCAATACTAAGAAAAGAAAAGAAACCTGCAGACATTTTTTTTTGTATGAAAAGGGATCCTTTATTAGCTAATTTGTAAATGTTTAGAATTTTATTTCTAATGTATATGTACTGTCTAGATTCTTTTTAAATTAAAATTCATATGTTTAAGGTTCCCATGTGGCGTGTATAAAATTTAAGGATTTTGAGATTATATACAATATATACTTCATAAGTATAAATAAATAAGATAAATCATACCCAAAATTTAAATGTTAAGACACTTTGATTTTAGGTTGAGTTGCAGACTTAGGGCAATAAGTATTGCATTTAAGGTTAGGAATTATAACAATATATTATTCTTGGTTACAAAAAACTGAAAAAGATCTTTTAATTCAGGTCTTGGAATCAGTGAATACTTCACATTAAAATGATGATGTTAGTCCTAGAATTGTTTCATTATTTGACGAGAAAATATATATATGAATAGCTGAAGGTTTTCCCTTTCCTTGAGTCTTTTTATATTTCTCCAGTTTATAATGAGAGAATTTCTTCCCAGTAAAGCAGCTCCTGTAAGTGTATGTATAATAGGTTCATTAGTGATTGTGTATGAATAAAGTATACCTTATCTGGTGCTGTAAAGTCATCCTGATCAGGTATGTGGTAGCATCTCATACTTCATAAATGAATATCTGAAATATATTGCATTCATCTGGAAGGAATCTAGTAGGCCCACTCAAAGGACTGTTAACATCTCTTATAATTTCCTGTTTTGGCAGGTAAACCTAGCCTTTAAGCAACCTGGAAAGAGGCTAGAACACCAAGGAATTAGAATTGAATTTGTAGGTCAAATTGGTGAGTTTTAAAATAGAATTATTTTTTTTCCTTTGATACCTGAGTTTGACGAGGGTTGGATTTAGCAGTTCAATAACTGAATTAGAGCTTAGCTTTATGGAAGGAAAGAATTGATTTTGCATAATAGAGGATTGAATATATTAAATTATGTATTTCTTAATTGTGTTAAATGATACTTGACTTGTTCTGCCTTTGCTCTTGGACTTCATTACTAAAAATGAAAGGAGTTAAGTAAACTACTAGTGTTGAAAAATAAATTAATTGACTCATGAAATTTCCATCTGCCATTTTTCACCAGCTTTATTTACAGTTAAAAGCTTACCTTCATCTTTCATCTTCTAACTACCCATGCCATTTGTCTTTCTGACCTAGTATGTACCTGTAGCCAGACTCACCTCAGCTTGAAAATTGCATATGACAAGGAAATTCGAGTAATTTCTTCTTGACTTAGATCAAATTGTGTACATTTCCATACATGTATTTCAGAGAGAGTCTTGATTTAGCAAGGAGTTAAACTGTATATACATCTTTTGGTAACATCTTTTGGTACTGCAGATTCAGGAAAAAGCAAAGAAAGTATGTGTTTATAATATTGTCTCCATAGCTATGTTTAAAATCTACCAAAGTTTTACTGTATATTTTTAAAGTATCAAAATTAGAATAGGTGGATATTTGTTTACGTATCTATTCTGGATGGGATTGTACTTAAGGGGCAAGTTACAGTAATTAACTGATAGTGGGTTTCATTCTTTGGTATGTTATAGTTTTATCAAGTTAATATATTTGACTAATAAAACAACAAAACAATTGTTTTCTTAAAGTGAAGAAATTCAAATTATTGCTAATAATGTGTCAAATAGTTTCATGATTGGAGAGGTGTAGCTACATCAAAGGATTGAACTCATTTCTAATAGAAGTTTTCATTTTCCTCTCTTTATGCCTAAGTAGAGCATAATAATGAGGATAATAAAATTTAGCTCTAGTTTGAGACAAACCCACCTAATTCTTTTGGTGAAAATTATTTACTTTGGAGATAGCAGTTTGGATTTCATTGAAATGGATATTAAATATAATTGGTCTTTTTGTTTTTTTAAATTTCTTAGAACTTTTCAATGACAAGAGTAATACTCATGAATTTGTAAACCTAGTGAAAGAACTAGCCTTACCTGGAGAACTTACTCAGAGCAGAAGTTATGATTTTGAATTTATGCAAGTTGAAAAGCCATATGAATCTTACATCGGTGCCAATGTCCGCTTGAGGTATGAATGTGTATTAGAACTTGTAAGCAGAATCAAAACCAGAAAGTCATGGCTACTGTTGATGTCTTATCTGAACTTCTAATTATAATTCTGGACTGGAAGACTTAAGGTTTAAAATGTTCTGTCACAAAGCTGATTTTGTCTGGCTAATTCTGACCTGAAGTAAGAAGGACTTTCTAACATTATAGATTCAGAGAACTCCATCACAAGAAGTTTTATTTATGTACTTCCCTCGGATGAATTATCACTTAGGTACTAATTTGTTGTTTAAACTGAACTACTCTCCAAAACTATTTGTTTCCTATTGAATCTCATTCAGTGTATGGTTTAGAAGTGATCTTAACCCAAGGAGGCTGGCTTGTCCAAAATTATACCAGGAGCAAATAGCAGAATTGAAGTAGGAACCTGGTTTTCTAAATTCCCAAACCAGGGTCTTTTCCTTCACCAAGTTTTCATGCAGGAAGCCAGGGCTGCCTCAGAAACTAGGGTAATTTAAAGATAATACTCTGATTACATCAGGTCCAAGATCCTGCCTTCTTTGTGTAACCTAGTGTCATCTATCCGGTACGAGGTTTGAGAATCCAAATGCCAAACAGCAGTGCCTTAATTAGGTAGGGATTAAAAAACAAAACAAAACAGTGATATGGAGAGGTTTCTTCAAGTCATCTAAAAAGAATTTATCCTTAAAATTAAACTTTGTGTGTATATATGAATGGATGTTTACACGTGTGTGTGTGTGTGTGTGTGTGTGTGTGTGTGTGTGTGTGTGTGTGTAAATGTTGGGGCCAATGTTAGAGAGCCAGGGCATAGCTTAGTAGTAGAGTGCAAACTCAGCCTGCCAAATTAGAACTCTTTTATGAGGTAAATGAATTGAGTTCATCCCACAGGAGTTCTACCAAGGAAAAAGTGAGTTAATGTTTGCTTATGTAAAACACTTAAATATATCATAGGTGATTTACCTCATGCTTTCAATTAACTTTGTAGGTATTTTCTTAAAGTGACAATAGTGAGAAGACTGACAGACTTGGTGAAAGAGTATGATCTTATTGTTCACCAGCTTGCCACCTATCCTGATGTTAACAACTCTATTAAGATGGAGGTTGGCATTGAAGATTGTCTACATATAGAATTTGAATATAACAAATCAAAGTAAGTACCTTTCACAGATAAATAAATGTTCAGGGAAAATTTAAAAATAAGCTTTGCAGTGTTTTGTAAATTGATCAGCATAAAGGTAGAATTGACACACTGATGTTGACAGAATAACAAAATCTCTGAGCTAAAAGAAACTTTAGGAGTTTGGTTTGGATTCCAAGTGGCTTTCATATTCTATTCCTGAGAGTCTGTGTTTAACTACTTATGTAGAGGATCTCACCATCTCAGAAATATTCAAAAACATATTACATAAACATGGTTTGATTTTATTCTGGCCATCTCTTTAAAACTAATCAAAAAGTCTTTTTTGGCCGGGTGTGGTGGAGCACACCTATAATCCCAGTGACTCAGGAGGCGAATGCAGGAGGATCACAAGTTCAAGGCCAGAGGCAGCCTGCACAACTTAGTGATATTCCATCTCAAGATAAAAATTAAGAAGGAGGTTGAGATGCAACTCATTGGTAGAACACTTGTGTTAAACCCCCAAGTACTGCATAAATAAATAAATACCCTTTTCTTTCCCAGATTACCTAAGCAATACGTTTTCATTATTGAAAATTCGGAGGAAATAAAAAAAGTGAAAACAAATAAAAAATACTGCATATTTTCACCTTTATGTTGTTGTAAGGTGCCATTGAAGTAGATCCAACTCAGCGACCTTATGTACAACAGAACAAAACACTCACTGACACTGTGCCATGCCCAGCATTATATCAGTGCTTCTCTGCTGTTCATGGGGTTTTCAATAGCTGATTGTTTTGGGCTTGTTTTGAGAGTGGGTTGCCAAGTCCTTTTCCCATTTTTATGTGCTGGGGATCAAACGCAGGGCAGCACTCTATCAATTGAGCTAAGTCCCAGCCCTTTTACCACTGTTTATGTCCTCTTGTATATCTTTTTGGGAGAAGGGAAAAGGTATGTATGTTGTTTTTCTACCAAATTGACTTGCTTTATTTACTGCTTAATGCCTTTTTATACTTTATTAGGGAAGATTTTAAACATGCCAAAGTATACAAATAGTAAACTGAACAGTGTAAGGAATCTTCATCTATCCATTGCCCAGCTGCATTTTTTTTTTTTCTGTAAGAGTCTCACTATATACTCCAGGCTGGCCTCGAACTCATGACAATCCTCCTGCCTCAGCCTCCCAAGTTCTGAGATTACAAGCCTAGGCCACTATGTCTGGTGCTCCAACAAGTTATCAATACCCAGTCAGATTTATTTGTATTCAGCTTCCATATGTCTCATAGATTATATTGAACCAAATTCTGGACATAAAATTTAGTCCATAAAATTATGTGTCATTTTTAATATAACAAATAGTATCATAATTAAAATATTAATAACTCCTTAATACTTTCAAATATCTAGTCAGTAGTCACATAACCCTAGTTGTTTTATGAAGGTCTTCCTTTGTTCACATAGTTTGTTCAATTCAGTGTCTAAACAAGGATATTTTCCAGTGCATTGCATCTGGTTTTTGACTCTTAAATCTTTTAATTTTATACATCCCCCCCTTTTTTCCATTAAAGTTGTGCCCTATTTCAAAGTACCTGGGAAACACCTTTGGTTACTAGATATTATAGTAGCAAACTCAACCTGTGGGAACAGCCCCTGTTAACCTGTCTTTGTGGCTTGATGATTTATATTTGCTGCGTTTCAGCACATAATATAATGACACCAAACACTTGGGCAGAACTTTTAATTTTGAAAAATACCTTCATACATTTGAAGTAAATATTTCAAGCATAAAATCTTAATTTTCCATTCACTTAAGTGCTCAGGTTCTGTGAAAACTAATTTCTAGGTAGGACTAACAATTATTCATGTTAGTTATTCCCTTTGAGGTATATTGATGGTTAAGTAAAAGTTTGATTCCAAATTTGCATAATGAAATGATTAATACTTTTTGAAGAAAGGGACATTAACCAATATGAATATGCAAAAAGGTATTCTTAAATAGTTATTATCCCAAAGATACCTATTAAAACCTTTCATAACCTTTTTTATTCTTTGTTTTTGAACCTCACATCTGGTAAGTGAGATATATTCTTTCCCAATAGGTATCATTTAAAGGATGTGATTGTTGGAAAAATTTATTTCTTATTAGTAAGAATAAAAATACAACACATGGAGTTACAACTGATCAAAAAAGAGATCACAGGAATTGGTAAGTTGAAGAGTATTTGAATTAAAATTCCTTGATAAAGTTGAGAAATCTTAAAATATTGTTTAAACATAAATTTGATATCCACATTGGATACTTAACTGTGCCCTTAATATTGCTGGCTATAAGGAACTTAGTGCTTTTTTAGCAATTTTTGAGTTGGACACAGTGGCAATCACCTGTAGTCCCAGGTACATAGGAGGCAGAGGTGGGAGGATCATTTGAACCTAGGCCTTCAAAGACTAGCCTGGGCTACATAGTGAGACCCTTTGAAAAGATACCTTTAAATCAGGCACGGTGCCACACACCTGAAATCCTAGTGACTCAGGAGGTGGAGGCAGGAGGATCACAAGTTTGAGACCTGAGGCAGCCTGCATGACTTAGTGAGACCTTGTCTCAGAATAAAAAGTAAAAGATGGACTAGGGGTGCAGTTCAGTGGTAGAGCACTTGCAAAGCATGCATGAGGCCCTGGGTTCAATCCGTGAGTATTGGGGGAACAAAAAGAGAAAAAAAGATAAGACAATTTTATAATCTACAGCCATAAGTTATAAACATCTGTGATGATTTCTTCTTCTTCCTTTCTTCTTTCTTCCTTCTTAAAACAGAGTCTCACTATGGCCTGTAATCCCAGCACTTGGGAGACTGAGACAGGAGGATTGAGACCTCGAGGCCAGCCTTAGATACATAGCAAGACTCTGTCTCAAAAAACAAAACAAAAAAGATACTAGAATTTTAGGTTCACATTTGTTTACTTAAACTTCTTTCCTAATTATAAAAATTGCATTCTATTATAAAAAAAACTTTTAAAAAAATCTATACTCATAATCTAGACCCCCCACACGTCTGTTGGTTTGCCGCACTGTGGGGGCTTGTGTGTTGCGATGAGGCTGAGAGCTCTGCCACTGTAACCTCGGACATGAGCAAGGTTACCCATGGTGGACAGGTTTTCAGCTGAGCTTCCAGACTAAGACAGACTAGGGAGTAGGACCTGGCGAGCCACTTCCGAAACAACTAGCCATTGAAAACCCTATGGAAGCAAAAAGACACTGTCAGATACAGTGCTGGAAAATGAGGCCCCCAGGTTGGAAGGCACTAAAAAGACTACTGGGGAAGAGTTGCCTCCTCCAAGTAGAGTCTACCATGATGACACAAATGGAGTAAAGCCCCAGGGTGCTCAACTTGCTGATGTGGCATGACTCAAAATGAGGAGAAACAACTGTAAACATCCATTAATAATTGGAACATGGAACGTATGTAGTATGGATCTAGGCAAATTAGAAATTGTTAAAAGAGAAATGGAGCGCATAAAAATTGACATTCTAGGAATCAGTGAGCTAAAATGGACCCGCATAGGCCATTCTGAGTCAGACAATCATATGGTCTACTATGCTTGGAATGATAAACTAAAGAGAAATGGGGTTGCATTCATCATCAAAAAAGACCTTTCAAGATCTGTCATGAAATACCATGTTATCAGTGATAGAATAATATCCATACGCCTACAAGGAAGGCCAGTTAATATGACTACTATTCAAATTTATGCACCCACCACTAAGGCCACAAATGAAGAAAGGGAAGACTTCTATCAGCTTCTGCAATCTGAAATAGGTCAAACATGCAATCAAGACATACTGATAATCACTGGTGACTGGAATGCAAAGGTTGGAAACGAAGAAGGCTCGGTAGTTGGAAAATACGGTCTTGGTGGCAGAAACGAAGCTGGAGATCGCATGATAGAATTTTGTCAGACCAATAACCTTTTCATTACAAATACATTTTTTCAACATCATAAATGGAGACTATACACATGGACTTCACCAGACGGAACATAAAGGAATCAAATTGACTACATATGTGCAAAGAGACGATGGAAAAGCTCTGTACAAAATGTCAAAATAAGACCAGGTGCTGACTGTGGATCAGACCATCAACTTCTCATGTACAAGTTCAAAGTGAAGCTGAAGAAAATTAGAACAAGTATACGAGAACCACGATATGACCTTGAGTATATCCCACCTGAAAAATAGGTTTAATGCATTAGACACAAATGACAGGAGACCAGAAGAGTTGTGGCATGACATAAAAGATATCATTCAAGAAGGAAGCAAAAAGTTGTTAAAAAGACAAGAAGAAAAGAAAAGACCAAATTACATGTCAAAAGAGACACTGGACCTTGCCCTCGAACGTCCAGCAGCTAAAGCAAAAGGAAGACATGATGAAGTTAAGGAACTAAACAGAAGATTTCAGAAGGCAGCTCCAGAAGACAATAACAAATATTATAATGACATGTGCAAGGAGCTGGAGGCAGAAAACCGAAAGGGAAGAATAAGCTCTGTGTTTCTCAAGCTTAAGGAAGTGAAGAAAAAATTCAAGCCTCGAGTGGCAGTAGTGAAAGATTCTACAGGGAAAATATTAAATGATGCAGGAAACATCAAAAGAAGATGGGAAGAATATACAGAGTCATTATACAAGAAAGAATTGGTAATGACCAACCATTCCAAGAGGTTGCATATGAAGAGGAACCAATGGTGTTGAAGGATGAAGTGGAAGCTGCCTTGAAAGAACTGGTGGGACAGAAGGCTCCAGGAATTGATGGGATACCAATAGAGATGTTTCAACAAACAGATGCAGCACTGGAGGTGTTAACATGTTTATGCCAACAGGTTTGGAAAACAGCTACTTGGCCAACTGACTGGAAGAGATCTATATTTGTGCCTATTCCCCAAAAAGGGGATCCAACTGAATGTGCAAACTATCAGACAATATCATTAATATCACACACCAGCAAAATTCTACTAAAGATCATTCAGAAGCTACTGCAGCAGTGTATACACAGGGAATTACCGGAAAATCAAGTGGGATTCAGAAGAGGACGGGGAACCAGGGACTTCATTGCTGATGTCAGGTGGATATTAGCTGAAAGCAGAGAATATCAGAAAGATGTCTATCTATGTTTTATTGACTATGCAAAAGCATTTGATTGTGTGGATCATAACAAATTATGGGTAACACTTTGGAAAATGGGAATACTGGAACACCGAATTGTGCTAATGAGAAATCTGTACATGAACTAGGAGGCAGTTGTTCGAATAGAACAAGGAAACACTGAGTGGTTTAAAGTTGAGAAAGGTGTGCGT
This sequence comes from Pedetes capensis, assembly GCA_007922755.1. NCBI lineage: Eukaryota > Metazoa > Chordata > Mammalia > Rodentia > Pedetidae > Pedetes > Pedetes capensis. The sequence continues at coordinate 4,760 of VMDO01007225.1, read as the reverse complement.
CAGGGCTGTATACTCTCACCCTATCTCTTCAATTTATACGCTGAGCAAATAATCCGAGAAGCTGGACTTTATGGGGAAGAACGTGCCATCAAGATTGGAGGAAGACTCATTAACAACCTGCGTTATGCAGATGACACAACTCTGCTTGCTGAAAGTGAAGAGGATTTAAAACATTTACTGATGAAGATCAAAGATCATAGCCTTCAATATGGGTTACGACTAAACATCAAAAAAACAAAAATCCTTATGACTGGGTCAGCACACAACTTCACAATAAATGGAGAAAAGATTGAGGTTGTCCAAGATTTTGCTTTGCTTGGCTCTATAATCAACACCCACGGAAGCAGCAGTCAAAAAATCAAAAGAGGCATTGCTCTAGGAAAAGCTGTGGCAAAAGATCTCTTTAGAGTATTGAAAAGCAAAGATGTCACATTGAAGACGAAGGTGCGTCTGACTCATGCCATGGTATTTTCAGGGGGATCGTATGTTTGTGAAAGCTGGACATTGAACAAGAGAGACAGAAAAAGAATTGATGCTTTTGAATTGTGGTGCTGGAGACGTCTATTGAATATACCATGGACTGCCAAAAGAACCAACAGATCTGTCCTAGAAGAAGTGCAACCAGAGTGCTCCTTGGAAGCAAGAATGGCCAGACTGTGCCTTACATATTTTGGACATGTAGTCAGGAGAGATCAATCCCTGGAGAAGGACATCATGTTTGGGAGTGTGGCAGGTCAACGCAAAAGAGGAAAACCCTCCACCAGATGGATTGACACAGTGTCTGCAACAATGGGCTTAAACATAAATAAGATCGTTTGCCCGGCCTAGAATCGGAAAGTGTTTCGATCTGCTGTACATAGGATCGCTATGAGTCGGACTCGACTCGATGGCACCTAACAACAACAACAACAACAATAACATAATCTAGAACACACTTTAGTTTTTGCAGTGTGTGTGTGTGTGTGTGTGTGTGTGTGTGTGTGTGTGTGTGTGTGTGTTTGTGTGTGTGTGTCTGGGTCCCAGTGCTGGGGGGTTGAATCCAGTGCCTTGCACATGCTAGGCAAATGCTCTACTACTGAGCTACACTCTGTAGCCCTTGGTATACCTTTTTCATTTAACACATTATTGACTGGCTAGTTCAAATAATTTCTCAGTGGGTGAATCCCAAAATTTATGTATCTATGTCAGTTAAATGTTCAGTTTGATATTTTATCTGTGCCAAAATTCCATGACAACATAGTTTGGAAGTTGCAGAGAAAACCTGCATATAATGGTTAATTCTGATGTGTATTGCTGGTTTCTTTTTTAGCATCTATTAAATACGGTAGAAGGAAGCCAGATGTAGTGGTGCAGACCTATAATTTCAGCAACTTGGAATTTTGAGGCCAGAGACAGCCTATGTAGCTTAGTGAGACCCTGTCTTAACAGAAAAAATTAAAAAGGGGCTGCAGGTACAGCTCAGTTGTAGAGCACCTGCAGAAGCATGCATGAGGTTCTGGTTTCAGCTTCCCAGTACCAAAAAAATACACACACACACACACACACACACACACACACACACACACACACACACACACATATGTGTATGCATATATAGAAAGAAATATATGAAAATGATTATTTTTCTTTCTCTTTCTCTTTCTCCTTCTTTCTTCTTTCCTCCTTCCCTCCTTCTAACCCACCCCCTCCCCTCCCCTCCAGGCTCCTCCCCTCCCCTGCCCTCCCTTCCCCTCCCCTCCCCTTCTTTCCTTCCTTCCCTTTCTTTTGGCTTTGCATACACTTTGCACTGGGTTGCACCTGCAGCCCATTCTTTATTGTTTATTTTGAGTCACTGTCTTGCTAAGTTACCCAGTTTGCATCTGGCCTCATACTCAGGATTCTCCTGCCTCTGCCTCCTAAATTGATGGGATTACAGGTATGTGCCACTGTGCCCAGCCCCAAGATGATTCTTTCTGAACTGCACGTTACTTTTGGGAAGAAGGGAGTGAAACTGTTGAGTGAGGGGTATATTAAGAGTAAATTAAGAAATAGAAAAGAATGACCCAGCATTTTCACAAAATAAGAAGATAACAGGGGACAAAGATATAAAGTTAGAAATTACATTCTGGAAATATTTAACATCATTTACATTACTGCGCTAGGACCGAGTACCACAACAGAAACAGAAACAATTGCCAAATATGAAATAATGGATGGTGCACCAGTAAAAGGTAACCCATTTTCATTTACTTTTTCTATATATTGCAAATAGCAGTGCTCATGGCAATTTGTGAGCATTTATTCAGTGTGAAAGTATTTATGAATTCTTAAATCTATTGTTATGATGATGTTTTTTAAAATCATCTTTGTATAGCTGCTGAGAAGTTTGTAATAGTACTTCCTAGCCTGAAATAAGGTTTAATATTTCAGTTTAAATTAGAATTTAGAAGAGACAGTTCTGTATCTGTCTTCGCTGGTTCTGAATTTGTAATATTTAATTGTCTTCTGTTAAAATAGGTCATGTCTATAAATTTTTTTCTCATGTTGATCATAAAGGAGAGTATGGCTAAGCATTAATTCCTGTGGGATTTTTGAGTCTTGATAGCCCCAAGGAAAATAAGCAATTCCATTTCTAGATAATTTTTAGTGTGTGAGGCAATGAGACCAATATTTATTTTAAATTTATGCCTCTGGATTTTTCTCACTCTAGTAGTAATTACTTCAAAAAGTAGTTTCCATTTATTGAGTGCCAGTTGTATATGAGGCACTGTAGTTTAGGTATCATAAAACTCCCTTCTACTCTTTGAGTTAGGTGCCTCGCTCCTTTATTTTAGAGATGAAACTGAAATGCAGAGAGGTTAAAGATGGTAGAGCTAATTGCAAAGTTGAAGTTTGAACCAGGCCTTTCTGATTCTGAGGGTCATGTGTATGTACTCGTGTGTTATGCAATATTAATTGGTACAATTCCAGCAGCCTCAAGTTTTTATTGAAAGTGATGAATTTTATGTCTTTCGGCAAAAATATATGCATGACAAAAGTATTACATAAAAATGTTAAAAAGAGAATATGTATGGCCAGGTGTGGAAGTTTATGCCTGTTATCCTGCACTTAGGCAGTGGGCGCAGGAGGATCTTGAGTTTGAGGCCAGCCCGGGCTATAGTGAGACCCTATCTCCTCCTCCCCACCAAAAAACAAGACATGAGAATCTGAATAGCAGTGTTTTTGGTAGTAAAGACATGTCATCATTCTGTACATGTTGTTTTGGATGAATTAGTAATAAGTTTTTAAGACTTTATATACACAATGAAATTATGGTAAACTTCATGAAAGCAAAAAATAACAAAACTACTTCTGTACAGCACTTACCTGCTGGCACCATTCTAAGCTCTTTACATATTTTAACCCCCCACATAGTCCTTACAAATTCCCTACAAGATGAATGTTAGTGTACTCCCCATTTCACATGTGAGAAATTTGAAATAAAATGGCTTAGTCATAGAAGCCAAGGACATACTGCCTGATCTAGGCATTCTGTTCTAGAGCAGTAGTTGTCACCTAGGGGCAACTCCTCTCAAGACATTTGGCATTGTATGAAGAAATTTTGGGCTGTCACAGTTGGAGAATGCTACTGGCATCTGGTGGGTAGAGGACAAGGATGTTGCTAATAAGTGCATAGGAACTTCCCACAACAAAATTAATCTGACCCAAAATGTCAGTAGTGACAGATTGAGAAGCCTTCTTTGTTGTGCTGCATCTCCTAAGGAACAGTAGCATTGGTATCTACTGTAATGATTCGTCCTAGGTTTTATGTAACCATGGTTTAATCTATCTTCCCCTTACCTCTCCTCTCCTCTGCCTTTCCCTCCCTCCTTCCCTCCCTCCATTTCTTTCCCTCTCCTCTCCTCCCTTCCTCTCTCCTCTCTCTCTCTCTGTCTTCCTCTCTCTCTGTCTCTCTCTGTCTTCCTCTCTTCCTCTCAACTCTCTCTTCTTTCTCCCTTTCCTCCTCTTCCTCCTTTCTTTCTTTCTCCACCCCCCTCCCCTCTTCTTTCTTTTCTGTCTGTCTTTTACTTGGATGTTCAAACCAGGGCCTTGCACATACTTTGCAAGTGCTATATCACTGGGCTGCATGTTGAGCGTATTTTTTATTTTTTTGAGACAGAATCTTGCTAAGTTACTCATGCTGCCTCTGGCCTTGAATTTTGGATCTTCCTGCCTCTGCTTCCCAAACTGCTGGGATTATAGGCATGTGCCACCCTGCCTGGTTCACCTTTTAGAGTTAATGGAAATTGTTTTTTCTTTCAGGTGAATCTATTCCAATAAGGCTATTTTTAGCGGGATATGACCCAACCCCAACAATGAGAGATGTGAACAAAAAATTTTCAGTAAGGTACTTTTTGAATCTAGTGCTTGTTGATGAGGAAGACAGAAGGTACTTCAAACAGCAGGTATGATGCCAACCTAGGCTGGTCTTTTGTTCTGGACAGATCTAAAAACACCTAGAAAGTATTCCCTTCTCTAACCTTTTGCTGTAAAGAACAAATGGAGGTTGAATTACCATTACTTCTAATAATTTTATCTGCTTAAAAAATAAAGTCACCATTTAAAGCAAAAAAAAAAAAAAAAAAAAAAGAACAAATGGTGGAGGTTTCTAAGTAAGTGAAAACACTGAGGATATAATAAAGAAGTAGATGTTATCATAAATCCCTCCATTCATTCTGCAGGACTCCAAAATGAGCTATTAATTTGTCACAGCTTTTATTTTTCTCTTAAAAGTTTTTTTT
>VMDO01007224.1:0-92790 GCA_007922755.1 Pedetes capensis | reverse complement strand
TGTTGTTGTTGTTGTTGTTGTTGTTGTTGTTGTTGTTGTTAGGTGCCATCAAGTCGGTATCCGACTCATAGCGACCCTCACAGGGTTTTCAATGGCTGACTGTTTTGAGATTACCTTGGGAGTGGATTGCCAGGCCCTTCTCCCATTTTTGCGGTGCTGGGAATTGAACTCAGGACCTCTGAGACTGCAGCACAGCGCTCTACCAACTGAGCTAAATCCTAGCCCTATGTTGTTGTTAGGCATCATCAAGTCAGGTCCAACTCAGCAACCCTATGTACAAGAGACGAAACATTCCCCAACATTGTGCCATGCCCAGCACTATGGCAGTGTTTCTCTGCCATTCACAGGGTCTTCAATGGCTGATTGTTACAGGATTGCTTCAGGAGTGGGCTGCCAGGTCCTCCTCCCATTTTTGTGGTGATGGGAATAGAACTTGGGGCCTTAGCGAGTGCAGAGCAGCGCTCTACCACCTTAGCTAAACTGTAGCCCCTGGATGTTCCATAGCATACAAAAATCAACACATCCACGTATAATTCCTCTTCCCCCCATGTCTGTACCCCTCATAGGTGCTCAACTCAGAGACTGGACCAATTACGTAACTGCCCCATCCAAATACTTTTACGGCAAACATTGATGTTCTTTCTATTATAATTCCATATTGCTTTTTAAAGTACCTCCTCCTTTCCAAATAATGATACGCCCTTGTTCACAGGTTACTATGAGTCAGACCTCACTTGATGGCACCTCACAACAATTGTTAATTTAAAGTAATCCTTTATGTGTTATTTTATCCATCAGTCTGGCTGTTTACCTGTGCCTATGATTTAATGTTCTTGTTTAATGTGAGTATCTCCTAGACCACTGTATATTGTGGGGTTTTTTTTCCTTTTTGTCTTTACTACTCCTAGAAAAATCATTTATTCAAGGTTTATCTTCAAGACAGCTGGGAAGTACAGACATTCAAGAGTTAATTACCAAACTGACATGAGACTGGGGGGAAAAATACAAGAGGGACATTTTAAAATTCAAGCAACTGTAAGGCTTATTTAAGACAAAAATAAATAAAATATTTAAGCTTGACCAAATAAACATATAATCTTAATTTGTTTGATTCTGTCATAAATATAATTTCAATGATCCTTTTTGAATTGGTTGATTTGTCTTACTTGGTTTTATAAATAAGGTTTTAACATAAAGATTACATTATTTTGATTTCTGTGTTACCTTTGGATATATGTTTCTTGTTACATTTGGATATATATTATGTGATATGTTACCTAATAAGATCCCCTCCAAAAAATTATTTAAAAAAAAAAATTAGCCATTGAAAACCCTATGAATAGCAGAGAACCACTGACAATAGTGTTCTGCCTGTTGTACTTAGGGTCACTTTGAATCAGACACCAAATCGATGGCACCTAACAACAACAACAAACCATGTATTTATAAGTAAATGTCTGATACATAAGTAAATAAATGCAAGAATCCCAGAGTCATCTTTGACTTTTTCCTTTCTCTGCTATGCTTCTCCTTTTCAACCAACCACAAGACCCATCAGTTCCACTTCCTAACTCCATGCGAATGCATCCCTGCTCCGTTGCCACTCCCACTCTATATCTCAGTCCAGTCCAAACTTCCTCATGAGAAAACACTGCCACTGCCTCCTCTCCGCTCTCTCTGAGTGCAGCCCTCTCTCCCCCATCTTGCTCTCCACTCTGCAGCCTGAATGACCTTTCTAAAGGGCACTGTCATCCTGGCCAGTACTCCAAGGGATTCCCATCTGTCCCTTCAAGGAACTTCATGATGTTGGCTGTTTTCCCCCAGCCAGTCCTTCTCAGTGTCTTTCTTCTAGTACCTGAAAGTCTTAATTAACTTTTACCTGATTAAACATAAAGCACACACTATGAATGAGGCTCATCTCGTGAGCATTTACTTTTATAGTTTTTACCCTGAGAACCTTATTTACATACCCCAAGAGCAGCCATGTGTAAGCCAAAAAAAATTTCTCAGAATTAGGTTTAGCCAAACACACCTTGTGAAATACTGACTTAGATGAATGAGCTTCCATAAATGTCACTTCCTTCAACCCAGCTATTGATTTAAAAAAGAATGAAATCTCTAGAAGAGGAATGGACTAAGGGCAATCTATGCCTCTTTGAGAATAGACAATAACTTTTCTGTGAAATAGAAGAATCATAGTCAGCATGACATCACCTGACGCAATCTATAGACCCTAAACAAGATTCTGATCTCATTGTCAATCTCCTAAGCAGACATGGAATAGTAGCATTAACCCCAGTGGCAACGGTGACATTTTAAGAAGCAAACACTAGGTGTTAGAAAACCACTTTGGTATAAGAATGAAGGTGAGGCAAGTTCTCATCCTTTGTTCTAAGCTAGGAAGGCTAAACGTAGGGGCAATGCAATTTTCTGAACTGATTTCTTAATAGACAATTTAGTCTTTAGAATTCCTAAAAATTAATACAATGTAAACATTAAACTGCCCCCAAATAATGGCCAACTCTTTCATTGCATTCATTTCTATAATCCTCTAGAGAAATTAAACCCTTTATCCTCTGGGCTTTAAAGTCCTTGGATTACATCATAATAGCACTTATCACATCAGCTACTCTTGATCATGCAGGTATCTAAACAAAGGGGAAAATCCTGCATTGGAGAGGTACTAACACGGTCTCATAACTGAGGAAACTGCACATTGCCTAGCTCTTGGATTCATCATTCATACAACTGTCTCTGTGAATGGGCATAGCACAAAATCTGCATAACCTGCATGGCCTTCCACAACAGTGCTGACTGGAATTATAGTCAGGGGGGGAAAAAAGGTTAAACTACTGTTTTTCTCACGTATTTGCTTTGTGATTTCATCTGCCACTTAATATTTCTGAATCATAGCCCAGAATTGAGTGTATACATAAAGATATGTTAATCATATGTACATAAACATGTATATAGATAGACATATCTATAGATATATACAGTTATATAGATGCGTAATCATATGTACATATACATGTATATAGATAGACACAATAGAGTATTATACTTACATGATACATGAGAAAGGCAATAACCTTAATTATAAAAGTGTAAGTCATTCTTATGATTTCTAGGTGAATATATTGAAGCATCTAAGTCATTTTCAGAAGTATTACATACACCTGAAATATAGGATATACTTAATTTTAGGTTTCTATATATGTTCTATTAGCTGAAAGATAATAATGGAGTACTTATGCTCTTTATTTAAAAATCCACTGGCTAAACAATCTTTCCCTTTTACCCTGTCACTAAGACCAAATGAAACCAGTCATACATGAGCAAAGTTTAGCTTCCTAACTGTACACAACAAAACTTGGTGACCAACTGGACACGGAGGAGGCAGTGGCTAACCTGCCCTCTATTTTCTATATTGGTTGGCTATACTGTTAGCACAGCAAGGAACCAAGACAAGAGGCACCTGTGTAGAGAAGGAAATTCACACAGGCATAAAGAGATTGTCTTCAAACTTCTAATAACTCATTTTGTTCTGATGATTTTCTGAGACTCTCCAGTAACCACTCAAGGGACAGCTCAGCAGTCTGGGAGAAAGGACATGCTGCATAGTTAGCATACTTTTATGATTAATAAAGAATAGTTCTAAATTAGAAAAAAAAATGCTCAATGGTAATTGTAAACTGCAAAATCTAATACCAGAAATGGCACAAAAAATACAATAATGTAACTAGAAGCTAAATATAAAGCAAGTACACCAAGAGATAAATCATCCATTTGAATATTAGTGTGGACAAAGAAAAGCCACTAGGAGGAGGCAGATGGGTGCACTGGAAAAGCACAGTGGAGCAAACAGGAACCTAGTTTCTAGCTTATGTTCTGCCACCGATAAGCTGACTAAATCTCCCTCCACCAGGTGCATTAATATGAACAGTAAAACCTGACATTTTAAGAGAGCTTTACCATCAAAAAATACTTCACATATTATCTGTTAGGATCCTCCTCTTTAAACTAGTCTTCAGACTGCTCCCAGGAGCCAAAACAGTCTCTATAACCACAGGGACCTCTGCAGGTAGCAAAATAAGGTTGGAAGGGGCTTGAGGAGACCTTCCAATTTCACCAAAGCAAATTCAGCTATCCATCCCATAGATTAACCTTTTGCATAAGATGTCCTTTCAAACAGTCCTGAGTCCAGAAAAAAAATGTACAGCTTCCTTCCAGGCTTTATGGTCCTCATCTTCAAAAGTTAGCATATATGGCTACACAATCATTTGAAAGATGGTTTGTTTTATTCAACAGACTTTAATTTTAGAAGTAATCAATCATTTTAGAAATTCTCTTAAGTAACTTTCAATTTCTTCTTTTCACATTTCTCCATTGTTTAGATTTCTAAAGATATATATGGATTACTTTCAAATATAGAAGAAAAACAATAAAATACTACATATCTTTGGTGCCATGTGTCATCTCTCTTAAAAAACAAATTCTCTTGGCCAAAAGGGAATTCTGGGTGACTATAGGTTTTTTGGAGGCTGGGATTTAGCTCAGTTGGTAGAGCCCCACTCTGTAGTCTCTGAGGTCCTGAGTTTGATTCTTAGCACCACAAAAATAGAAGGATGTGGCAATCCACTCCCAAGGCAATCCCAAAATAATAATCCATTGAAAACCCTGTAAGGGTCGACTAGGAGTCAGACACGACTCGACAGCACCTAACAATAACAACAGGGGATTTTTATCCAAACCACACACTTTTGATAGTGATTGTTGTTGTTGTTAGGTGCCGTCCAGTCGGTGTCCAACTCTTAGAGACCCTCTGTACAACAGGGGAAACACTATTTTCAGTGCTTCTCTGCTGTTCATAGGGTTTTCAATGGCAGATTGATTTTTGGGAGGGGGTTGCCAGGTCCTTCTCCCAAGCCTACAGCTTCTGGTGTTCCCAGGCGGTCTCCCATCCAGATACTAACCAGGCCCGACCCTGCTTAGCTTTTGAGATCTGACAGGATGGGATGCCACAGGGCTACAGCTGCAGGCTTGATAGTGATAGGAGATGCTAATATTTATTACTCTGAGACAGCAGATGTAAACTGGGCTGCCCCAGGCAAAAGGAATATATAGTCATTAAACTGATAAAAGATGTAAAAATGACACCATCATGGAAAGCAAAGGAAACCCTGGTAAAACAAGCTGGCGAGTAACAGGCGAGTGTTCTGGATTGGACAACATGCCAACAAGGCAGCAGACTAGAGCAGTACAGTATCTACTTTGTCATCTACAATTTCAGTTTGATTGAGATCGAGAGAAGTGGGGAACTCAGAGACGAATGCGCTGCTCCATTAGCCCTGTTTAGTATGAATGACTGGAAATTATAGAGAGAAAGTTAATTACAGCAGTTTGGCTAATTGAAAGCTTTCTAAAACTAATGAGTCTTGCTTAAAAGAGAGCCTGGAAGCTCTGCAGTCAAGGCAGGTGCAGGCATTACACAGAGCATGCTTCCGAACAGAGAAGAAATAGTGAGGCAATGACTGCGCCTCACCACTGAAGGACAGGAGATAATTGGGCTAAAGCAGTTGTGAGTCAGATAAGCGGTCCCTAAGAAGACCAGTTTTTACGTGCCCAAAGCCTGCTTCATTATTCTTCTAATTATTATACTTCAATACGGCATCACTTCTAGAAATTTATTGCATGGTTTATGGGTTTATATACCAAACAATAAACAAGTTCTCTAAACAGATTCTCTCAATAACATAGCATTTCCAGAAAATTAATAAATATCTCATGTTAGAGAGACATAGACCACAGATCTTTATTACCTTACAGGGAAAAAATATCATCAGAGTTGTTAATGAAAATACAGTGACAAGGCTTTGTCCTATAATAAACAGTTTGGCTATCCTTTGTCCCTGCCAGGGGACCTTTAAACTCTTGACATCTGCTGAGTAATAAGAATGTCTTTGTTATTCATATGGACTGCTTGGACCATGAAAGGACCATCTTTATGTGAGTCTCAAGGGCACGCTACAAGGACTAATTGTTTGATTAGAAGGTTGGGGTTTAAGTCCTAACAAATGGGATGACTTATTGGAAGAGAAAGGGGCTTGGAGATCAGATCAACTATGTGGCTGATGATTCGGTCAAGCATGCCTACTTAATGAAACCCCAACAGAAACTGAAGCTCTGTGAGCTTCCTGGTTGGTGAAGTGCCTGATCTGCCTGAAGGGTGATATTTCTTGAGGACTGAGGAGGTTTCATTTGGGACCCTTTCAAACTTTGCCCTCTACACCTTTTCTTTGGGATGATACTGACATTTATCTTCTATTAGAAAACTGTGTTACTAAGCATAATGCTACTAAGCATAATGCATCAAAAGACACATTGCTCTGGGAAAAGTTGTGGCAAAAGATCTTGGTAGAGTATTGAAAAGTAAAGATTACATAGTGAAGATGAAGGTGCACCTGACTCATGCCATGGTATTTTCAGTTGCATCATGTGGTTGTGAAAGCTGGACATTAAACAAGGGGGACAGAGAAAGAACTGATGCTTTTGAATTATGGTGCTGGAGATGTCTATTGAATATACCATGGACTGCCAAAAGAACCAACAGATTAGTCCTAGAAGAAGTGCAACCAGAGTGCTCCTCGGAAGCAAGGACGGCAAGACTGCGTCTTATGTATTTCGGACATGCAGTCAAGAGGGACCAATCCCTGGAGAAAGCCATCAGGTTTGGGAGAGTGGCAGCTCAGCAAAAAAAAAAAAAAGGAAAACCCTCCACTAGATGGATTGACACAGTGTCTGCAACATTGTGCTTAGACGTAAATAAGATCGTATGCCTGGCACAGAATCGGGAAGTGTTTCTATCTGCTGTACACAGGGTCACTATGAGTCAGACTCAACTCGACGGCACCTCACAACAACAACAACAAGCATAATAGCTTGGGGCTAGGGTTTAGCTCACTTGGTAGAGTGCTGCTCCACACTTTCTGAGGACCCAAGTTTGATACCCAGCACTGAAAAATGGGAGAAGGATGTGGCAGTCCACTCCCCAAAAACAATCCCAAAACAATCAGCCATTGAAAAACCCATAAAGGTTGCTATGAGTTGGGCACAACTCTATGGCACACAGTAACAAGCAGCATAGCACATCCTTGAGTTCTGTATGTCATTCTAGCAATTTATTGAAACTGAAAGGGTCATGGGGCAACTGAATTTGTAAATACTTGGTCAGAAGTGGCCTAGGAATCCCCAAGCTTAGGGCTAGTATGTAAAGGAAAGGCAGTCTTGTGGGGGAACTGTGCCCTTGACCCACGAAGTCTGTACTCACTCTGGGTAGTTACTGTTAGATTTATATTGCAGGTCTAAATATTCACTATAGTCTCAAAAACTGGATAGCGAGGTACTTACCCCACACAATGGTAAAAAAAAATCACACTTTGATTTATTTTTTTACTTTGAGGTTGAAACCAGGGTCTTATGCATGTTAGGCAAGTACTCTACCACTCAGCTGCACCACCAGCCCCCTTTTTAATGTTTTAGACAGGATCTTGCTAAGTTGCACAGGCCTTGAACTTACAATCTTTTCCTGATTCAGTCTCCTGAGTCACAACTTAATTTTTCTAAACAAAAATTCATTTACAAATAGATTATAATTATAACTTTTAATGAGAATTGTTCTCTTAAAACAAAGCTAGAAAAAGTTCTTTAAATGTGAAGCATTACCAATGGTATATGTATAATATTAGCACTTGCTTGCTTAGGACAATGTAAAGCGCTATTCCCCCCCACACACAAAGATACTACTACTGAGTCTCTACAACTTGGGGTTCACTTTTCATCCAGACCCTCCCACCACTGTACAAACTGTATTCATTTGCTAGAAACCTAGCCCACATTGGAAACTGAATCTCCAACAGAGCAGAATAATGAAGTTGACCGTCTTATTTAGAGACTTAATCAATGGTCTTAGGGTATTCACACTCTGCTGTCACCAATTAAGTGATAAAATGTCATGATTTAGCCATGCTCTCAACAATTTTCATTGTGCTGATATTTTCATTTCAGTAAGTAAAGAACAAAAACATTCATCAAAAGCAAAGTTTTATGAGTTCAGATTCCCCTAAATATTTTCCTTCCTTTTGCAATTTATGTTTTGTATCTTTCTGATAACTTATTCATGTCCTAATAAAATCATGAGAGAGAGCTTGCAAATGATTGAGGTATGGAGTGACATTTTGAATTTCCTCCTCAGTTTTAATAGAGTCTTAGAAAACTCTGGAGCAGGAGAAAAAGAACCAAACCCAAGTCAGTTCTCACAGTTGTATTAACAAAAGCAATGCAAACCTAAAGTTCTTATTCTGCCACTCCTCTGCTATATGATAGGGGAAAATCTTTCATCTACTAAGATTCTAAGATTTTATCCCCTGCTGCAATTAATCATGGAAGCCCTGATGGAATGTGAAATCAGGGAATAACAAGACAAAGTAGAAATTGAAGAAACACATTACAAGAGGTGTAAAAGCTAGACTGGAAGAAAATTAGACTTGAACCAAGATTAGTTAGGAAGTCTTCCACGTGAATACCCTGGAGTGAAGTGTCGTCGAGTCGTGTCCAACTCATAGCAACCCTCATAGAATTTTCAATGGCAGATTGTTTCAGGATTGCCTTGGGAGTGGATTGCCAGGTCCTTCTCCCATTTTTGAGGTGCTGGGAATTGAACTGAGAACCTCAGAGACTACAGAGCGGTGCTCTACCAACTGAGCTAAATCCCAGCCCAAAATCATGGAGAAGTGGATTATTTAGAGGCAAACAGAGAGCATGAAGCAAAAGGAGGAGAGGCATAAAGCATTTCTTTAGATGTATCAACAGCCTTAAACTCAAGAAAGATCCATTAACTATGATCCAAAAGTTCCTAGCATAAAGGCTGGAAAAGTGTGGTTAGTAAGAGTCAAAAGAAAAAAAGCAGATACTAGGGAGACTAAGTGTCTGCAGCCGCAGCCCTGTGGCATCTGATCCTGTCAGATCTCAGAAGCTAAGCAGGGTCTGGCTTGGTTAGTACTTTGATGGGAGACTGCCTGGGAACACCAGGTGCTGTAGGCTTGGGAGACAGACCCGGTAACCCACTCCCAAAAATCAATCTGCCATTGAAAACCCTATGAACAGCAGACAAGCACTGATAATAGTGTTTTGCCTGTTGTACTCAGGGTGGCTGCCTGCAGCCATAGCCCTGTGGCATCTGATCCCGTCAGATCTCGGAAGCTAAGCAGGGTCGGGCCTGGTTAGCACTTGGATGGGAGACCGCCAGGGAACACCAGATACTGTAGGCTTGGGAGAAGGACCTGGCAACCCCCTCCCAAAAATCAATCTGCCATTGAAAACCCTATGAACAGCAGAGAAGCACTGACAGTAGTGTTTCACCTGTTGTATACAGCGTCGCTATGAGTTGGATACCGACTCGACGGCACCTAACAACAACAACAACAACAACAACGCAGGGTGGCTATGAATCAGATACCGACTCCACGGCACCTAACAACAACAACAGGGAAAGTAAGTAGGTCTACATGGAAGAATAAATGATATTTCTTTCAGTTTGGGATTTTGGATGTTTCCAGGCTTCTCTATATAGATGTTTTAAAAAGTACTGAGGCCAGTGGATCTTATATAAACTTTTTATTTCTGCATAAGGTAAGGTGGTATATTATAATGTAGCTATGGAGAGATTGTACTACATTGAATAACAGTGATAATGAAAGACATGTAGGGGATATTTCATGATTATGAAAGTTCAGATGAGGTTCTGTGGACACAGGAAAGATAATGGAGATTTAAGCCTCTAAACTTTATCACAAACTGAGTTAATGAGCAATACCAAAGAGTCAGTACCTGAAACATCAGTGGGGTGGTTGCAGAAGAGAAGTTCAGGCTCTTGACCATGTGACTTTCAGGATCATATTTTGACATAAAGCCTTTGATTATGACTGTTTTGGCTGTTCCTTGTTCCCCAATTAACAGCACAGCCTAAAATAAAGTAGTTAAGAAAGCAATTAAACAAAATGAATGCTATGGGTTGAACTATATGCCCCCAAGTTCATATGTTTAAATCTTAAACACAAGGATCTCTGAATGTGGCTGTATCTAGAGATAGGACCATTACGGTGCACCTAACCCCGTCTGATTGGTATCCTAATAAAAAGAGGAAATTTAGATACACAAGGAATCACCAGAGATGCGCGCACACAGAAAAAGGCCCCAGGAAGAAGCAGAAAGAAGGTGTCATCCAAGAGAAGTCTCTGAAGAAACCAGCCCTGACAAGACCTTTTTCCTGGATTTTCAGCCTCCAGAATTGTGAGGAAGGAAATTGGTGTTGTTTTAGCCACCTGGGCTTTGTTGTTTTATTATGGCAATGTTATCACAGTAGGTCAATAATAAAAAAGGAAAGAGTTTCTCTAGAAAAATAAGTCAAAATTCACTTTCTCTCAACCAGTACATAAGAAATAATTAATTATGAATTAGGACTATTCAACGCTATTAATATTGTTACTAAACAATAATAAAAAGAGCATACTCATTTAGGTAATATTTTCATTTATACTACACAGTAATAGAAAGCATTCTACAATAAATGCAGGATGCTTTGTATTTTCAAGTGACCTTTTAAAATACACCATTTTAAATAAAAGTTCAAAAGCCATACCTTGCCTTGTTTAGCGATGGTTTTAATGAGAAAGTCGGTCCTCACGTTGTCAACATTGGGCACCAAGATGGAGCCATATTCTGGGGTGGTATCAGAAGGATACACATACTCCTGGGTACAGGTGTCCCAGTGCATCCAGTTGCCTGAAATGAACAGAAGTCATTCACATCTTCCTGTCAACAATTTAACTCCTACTTGTGGGGAACAGGTATCTTTGAAACCTCACAGAAGCACCTTCCAAAAACTGCCCGTTGGATAAACATCATTAAAACCATAGATCTCCACATACACAAATGGGCTACTTTGGCCAAAATTTCCCAAAGAATTATTCCAAAGGGGTGCCATAAGGAAATATTAAGAAGTATCTTAAGAATTTTTTTCTTTTAGTGTATAGGTTTTAAATAATATAATATGTATAAAAATACAGAACAGAGAGTAACATGTACCTGAACTCATCCACCATCTTTAAATGTCAGACTTTGTAAGCTTTTTATTAGGTGAAAGATTCTATGATGTCATATGCATACATTTGTGGTTGTTAGGTGCCATCGAGTCAGGTATGACTCATAGTGATCTTAAGTGCAGCAGAACCATACGCTATGCCATGCACACGATCTTTTTTGTTTGAGCCCACTGTTGCAGTCATTGTGTCTCTTCTCATTTTGAGTCATGCCACATCAGCAGTTATATATTGTTTATATATGTACTTCACATGTGGATGTTATGTGTGTACTTCACATGTATGTGCATGTATTTTATGTGTGTATATGCGCATGAGTAATCTAAAAGTATATAGAGATGTACAGATATATATAAAGCTAAATATATAGACACATGTAGATACGGGCACTCCTATTTGATAAAAATATACTTCAGACTGGAATTTTTACATAAATTGCTGATTATATTGAACCAATCACTGAAATGGGTCTGATTAGATCTTTTCAACTTTTCTTAAAACATTAAAAATTCAGTGCAAAGCTGAGTGCCATGGCACATGCCTGTAATCCCAGCAATTTGGGAGGCTGAGGCAGGAGGATCACAGATTGGAGGCCAAAGGCAGTCTCCTCAACATGGGGAGACCATGTCTCAAGTTAAAAAATAAAAGGGGAAGAAGATACAGCTCAGTGGTAGACCATTGCCTGGCAAGCACAAGGCCCTGGGTTCAACTCTGAGTACTGCCAAAAAAGTTCAGTGCACAATGTATTTAATAAGGAGAAAATGTGTATTTAGAATACAAAGTAAATCTTTTTAAGAAGAAACAAGTATTAGGTTTCTTTACACATGAACATTTTCAGTCTTTTCATTCTCACTTTTATTTATTTATTTATTTTGGAAATTTTTAATGTACATCTTAATGTGATTCATTCTGACATGCTTTGCATTGTGCCATTTCCATTGTTGTTGTTGTTAGGTGCTATCGAGTCAGTATCTGACTCATAGCTACCCTCATAGGGTTTTCAATGGCTGTTTTGGGATTCCCTTGGGAGTGGATTGCCAGGCCGTTCTCCCATTTTTGCGGTGCTGGGAATTGAACTCGGGACCTCAGAGACTGCAGCGCAGCACTCTACCAACTGAGCTAAATCCCAGCCCCGCCACTTCCATATATGCATTTTATTGTACATTACACAGATAAGTTGGGCTGTTCACCCTGAGGTCATCCCCTCCCCCATTCCTCATTCCTCTTTGTTCCTCCTCTCCCCCCACATTCTCACTTTTAAAAATACTTCACATAAATACTTGGATAAAACCACCCCCATGCTGCATCCCAGCCGCCCCTCTATGCTCACCATCGGGTGCCACGTAGTAGTCAAACATGTCTCCAGGGGCCATCTGCGGAGGCAGTGGCAGGGCAGGCGTGGGCCTTGAGCGCAGCCAGAGCTCCAGCCTGCAGCGGCCGTCAGGCTCCAGCAGGGCGCCCACGCTCCACATCAGGGCGAAGACGAACAGCCTCCCTAGGTGCTCGGCCCCGACCTCCCCACCTTGCTCCTGAGGATGCAAGAAACACAGTTCTAATTACTTAGTCTCAAACCAAAAATTTGCCGCATGAAAACAGCAATCAAAGCACAAGGGACCGTGTTTCTCTCCCGGACAAGAGCCAAGGAGAATAAATACCTGGGCGACCAAGGAAGAGCTGAGCCCCTAGGAATACCGTGATGAGTTTTAAAATAAATTTTAGAGGGACTTAGCTCAGTTGGTAAAACACTGCTCTGCATTCTCTGAGGACCCAAGTTCAATCCCCAGCACCACAAAAAATGGGAGAGGAACGTGACAATCCACTCCCGAAGCAATCTCGAAACAATCAGCCATTGAAAACCCTATGAGGGTCGCTATGAGTTGGCCCTGACTGGAGGACACCTAACAACAACAACATTTATTAGATGACTTTGTTAACCAGGACCTGAATTCCAAATCTATGGCTTGCTTTGTTGAGGGGGGAAAAAAAGCAGATATGAAAATAATACAAAGTAGGCAAGGGCCATCTTGGAAATACCTTCCCCACTGCACTCTCACCACAGGGAACCAAATGTAAGTTCAAATATTTATTCTCTGCAATGTATATAACTCAGTAAGGAAGAAATTCTCTAAAAAAACAGATCCCTTACCTTGGGAGGTATCAGGCCTTGCAGCATGTTGATGCTCTGTTTTATGACCAATGCCTCCAGCACCTCCATCTTGTAGTCCAGGTTCTGCACACTGAAGCCATACAGGTCTGGGAAAGACTCCGTGTACAGCTGCCGCAGAACTTCAGCCTCCGGAGGAGGGCGTTTCTTAAGAAAACCCTGTTCACACATCAGTACATTCATTAAAACAATTAGCACACCAGGAAAACAACCAGTTGGTGGCAAAAGATTTTAAAATATCAATTAACGATTAATGATAATATCGAATGGTTATGCTGCACTTGGGATGTGGCAGTTCTTGCTATAAACTCATCATACATTAATTCATTTAGATCTTCAACTCTGTGAAACAAGAGCTATTTTTAGCCTCCTCTTATAGATGAGGAAACTGAGGATAAGGGAGGTTTGGAAAACTGTTCAGGGTCCCCCAGTTGATAAGTGGCTAAGCCAGAAGTGAAATCCAGAGTCTGAATCCAGCATCCACACTTTCAGCTACTGCACTGTCTGTACATACGCTGGCCTTGAGGCCAAGATACAGAAACAGTCTTGGACTCTTGATTAAAATATGCTAGAAGAAAATGAGGAGGCATCCACATGGAAGTAACTTAGGTGAAGAGAGAGAAATAAAAGATGAACAAAGGAAATCTACACCCAGATTTTTAAAATGGGAAACAAAAATTTACTAGAGGTTGCTGATTCCTGTAATTTTTTCCTAACTTAATCAATAAACAGTATAGAAAAAACTTTTAAAACATTCAGGAAAATGGAGAAATTAGCATTTGGGAGACCCAATGTTAAGAAAATGTATGTTACTCATAACAAAATACCACTTAACACCTAAATTTCCTCAAGATGAGGAAAGTCCGCTGGGCACAGTGGCGCACATCTGTAATACTAGCAGCTGGGGAGGCAGAGGTGGGAGGATCCTAAGTTCAAGACCAGAGGCAGTCTGCATAACTTAGTGAGACCCTGTCTCAAAAAGTGAAAAAAAAATGGGCTGGGGGCGCAGCTCAGTGGTCCAGCACTTGCAAAGCATGCAAGCGCGAGACCTTGGGTTCAACCCCCAATACTGCAAAAAAAAAAAAAAAAAAAGATGAGGCAAGTCCTCTTCCTGTCAAGAGATCAGCTCAAGAGATCCTCAATTTGGTCTTCCAAGAAACAATTAGGAATTCTGAACAGAAGCTATAAAATGTTAAGTTGAATTATTTATTTTTGCATGAATTTATCATGATTACACCTCAACAGAAACATAACACATTTTTGGTCCCCACGATCTCTTTTCTGATGGGACCCAAAAAGGACATTCACTAGGCCAGGTCACCAGATTGGCTAAAGCTCACGGAGTCGCACCAACACACTTCTTAAATGGCCTTCCCTGCCACATAATAACCCTCTCAGAGTAGTCTTGCCCTGCTCCAACATTGCCAGTCCAAATCTCAGTCTTGCTTATCCCTAATCATGTCCAAGAGGAGGCTGCATTATTTAAAAGCCTATAAAAATATTAGATAGGTATAGCATTTTCAATATAAAAGATCTTATTCAGCCTCAGTCCAGACAGGTTACAATAGAAGTTATAAGGAACAAATTCTAAACATTCATTATCTAGCAGAGTAAAAGTATTTTTCAAAAACCTTTACAACATTTAAGTGTTTTGGAGAAATCACAAAAGTACATCTCACTTGGAATTCATTGTATCTGTGGTTACTGAGAACAGCTATATGAAAAAAAAAAAAACTATTGTGATGCTTTTAAACACAAGATGTCCTGTGCCTCCTCCCTAGATATACTAATTTGGTAGAGTTGGGATGTGGCCCAATCATTTGTAGTTTTAAAAAGTGTCATTGATGATTACTTTTGCAAAGCTGGGGTCAAGAACCTTTGTTCTTTGTTTTTCTTTATGCATTGATAATTTACTTATGAAATAAGAAATCTTTAGAAGTACTTTTAGTGACACATTCAATGATATGTCAGCACTGTTTTAATATATAATCCCCTCCATCTTCATATGTGACCAAATCTAAACACAGAGTTGCATACTTTCTGAAAAAATATTGATAAAATGATGTATTCGTACAGAAATAAATGTACAAAAAGGCAATGGAAATAAAGAATAAACATCTACTTCATTTAAATTAATAAGTTTTCAAGTAAAATCACCTTCAAAGTATGAAAATAATAAAGCCAACCAACTATGTAGAAAAAGATTTGCCACATGGCATATATAATAAGCATCTTACCTTGCATTATAGTACTGGCTTAGTAAAATATATAAATATACAAAGTACTCAATTATAATCTAATTCTAATCAATATATTCTAAGATATATGATGGTAATAAAATAATATACCTGATCTTGAACTGAAGAGATACCATCTGAAGTATTACTCCTATGTACAAACGTAAATCCACGATTGTGACTACTGAATCACATAAAATATCCTTATATGCAACTTTAATAACTTGTTTTCAAATTAAAATTCAAAGATTATTTTTCCCAAACCGTATATGAATGAATACCTTTTAAAACTATCACAAATCCACAAAGGAATCAAATTAAACTTTACTTATTCAGTTCTAAGACAGAGATTGACAGGACTATTGATTCATATAAGCCTGGTAATCACAATTCTAAAGTGACTGGAAGAGGACTTGGAGGGGCAATCAGGGTTTGGACATCCCAGTTTATTCAATGGTCTACCATAAACATTAGCATAAGAACACAATTACACTATCAGCTGCAGAAAACTTGGCATGCACACTCAAAAAATGCTAAAGGATCTGTTTTCACTTTCAATTATACAACAGAAAGATTCAATCATACCTCGAGAATGGGACTCCAATCAAGGATAGAGGAACTCATGAAAACCATCCCATTTCTTGAGACAGTAGCAGGAGAAGCATTGTCAATGTTATGAGGTTCAAAAACAATCTTGCAGTTTGGAGCCATAGGAATCCGATCACCGTTGGCAAGGGTTAGAGTTTTATTATCATCCAAAACAGAATTCAGATTTTCAATCCAGATGGCATCAACTGGACCATCAAGAACTATCCAGATATGTTCCCCTAGAAGACCCCACCAGAGGAAGCAAGACATACGTACACATGTGGGCATAAATAGCTATAATGCATGAAAAAGCACTAGAATTTGATACAATTTTCAAATCTTTGATTTAAATGATTAACACCCAGGAATTTATAAGTTCTTTATATAGCAGTTGTGTAAGGCCCATAATCAAACAAAAAGTCACTTTTGATTGGTCAAATGTTCACTAAGCATCTCTAATGTGCCATTGCCATTCTAGGGTCTGGGGATATTGAGGAAAATAAGACAATGTGCTCCCTTTCTGAACCTCTATTCAAGGGGGCAGAGATGAGAAACTAATTAGCAGAGAAAAGAAACATAAGAAAAACTGAGCAGGTTAAGCAGATAAGGCATGACTTTAGATAAAGTGTTCAGTGAAAGCTTTCACTCTGAGAATCAAGTGATGGAAAGACCTACAGGTAGAATTTTCCACAGTGCGAACAAGAGATGCAAAGACCCTGAAACAGGAACAAGCTTAGGGTGACAGAATGGCCTGAATGTTTCTGTCCCCTCAAAGGTCCTATATTGAAAAACTCCTCACTCCAAGACGATGGCAATTGGCAATGGGGACTTTGAAAGGTGATTAGGTCATGAAGGAGGTGGCCTCATCAACGAGGTCAGTGCTCTTTGACAAGGGAGAGCTCTCTTACCCCTTCTCCCACATGAGGATACAAGAGAGAAGAGGGCAGGCAGCGGGCAACTTGGAAGAAGGCCTTCCCCAGGCCCAAGCCATATCAGCCTTCCAGCCTCTAGGACTGCGGGAAATGAAAGTCTATTATTTACAAGCCACCCAGTCCAAAGGGTCTCAGTATGTGTTGTTGTCCTTGTTGTTAGGTGCCATCAAGTCAGTATCTGACTCATAGCGACACTCTGTACAACAGGGGAAACACTATTGTCAGTGCTTCTCTGCTGTTCATAGGGTTTTCAATGGCAGATTGATTTTTGGGAGGGGGTTGCCAGGTCCTTCTACCAAGCCTACAGCTTCTGGTGTTCCCAGGTGGTCTCCCATCCAGGTACTAACCAGGCACGACCCTGCTTAGCTTCTGAGATCTGACAGGATCGGATGCCACAGGGCTACCACTGCAGGCCAGATATGTGATTATGTTCCAGAAACAGGAAGAAGCTAAACCTGGTTAGCAAGAGAAGAAAGGAAGAGGTGCATGAGTGCAATGGGAAAGACAGACAAGGCAGGACAGGCAGAGGTAGGGCATAAATTCTAGTTTGCACATGCAAATGCCCAGTAGAGATCCCAGGGCAGCTGCTGAGTTGGGAGATCAAGGAAAAGGTCCAGGCTAGAGAGTAAATTGTGGATGCCCTCAGCTTAGAGATGACATTTATAACCATGGACTGGCTAAGTTTCTTCTAGATAAAAAACTATACTGCCATATAGGCAGTGTGAGGTCGGAGGTGATGCAACATTTGAACCTCTGGGAGGGTTGGTGGTTCTTCCCTTTTCCAGACCTCTCAACAAGGTGGAGGTAGGAGAGGCCAGCATAATAAGAATCCCTGAGGCCAAGGACTGGAGGGTTAGGAAGGGCAGTGCACAACTGTGACAGAGGCCACTGAGAGCAGAACTCGACTGAGAATGGGCAGCCTGTCTTTAACAAGGTGGAAGTCACGAAAGTCCTTCATGGTGAAATTTCAGGGGACACTGGATACAAGACCTGAGAGGAACCACTGAAGGAGGTAATTGGAGGCACAGGAAATGGCAGGCACAGCAGGATGCACAATGGAAATGCAACTGGACCTGTAGGAATTTGCCTTAGTAGTAATGCTACTCTTGATTGCCTAGATACCAGCTTTTCTCACTCATTTCACCTTGACCAAATTTATGGTTCTAATTTTTTCTTTGCTATGAACCTCTGTGGATATTCTACTTCACATGAAATGCTTTGAGAATCCTAATTAAACTCATCCAACTAGTAATGGATGTGAAATGGTGATCTAAGCACAAGTCACTTTGAAAGACAAAGCATCTGTCACCTTTCCAGGGGAAAGGAAAAAGAAATCCTTTCTGGGCTATTCTTTGAAGTAAACTTTGAACGTTAGATCTGCATTGACACTGGATTACCGGAATAACTTGGAAACAGAATTTGATTTCTTTCTGGGAAAACGCAATTGCTCATGGGAGTGCTCTTCAGAAATGGAGCATTTTCATTTCTTTTTTGACAACTGATGTTAAAAGGATCAGCTGCATTCCTTACATGAGAACTTCAATGGCGCTGCTTTAAACAGTTGTCAAGAGAGCCCTGTTGCCCAAAGGGCAGACCCACAATGCAGGGCAAAGGACTCTTCCTTCTCCTGCTCTCTCTCCCGTCAGTGTGCTCACTCTCAGTCTCCTACTCACTCATGAGTGAGAATGCACAATGAGGAGAGCTGACATGGCCACTGTGGTGTGAGCTTATCTTCTGAGAACTCTGGGTTCAATTTCCAGTGGTCATAAATGAGACACCCTACAGACTGAGCCATCAGCCTTTCATAGGTTTAAGCAACCCAACAGCACTGTCCAACTACACAGAACAATGAGGGAGGTCAAGATAGACTTCATTTTTGATATCTACAATTTCCTGACCAAATAAGCTCATTATCTCCTATGATTTTATAGGGGAATCTGCTAAAAAAAAAAAAAGGCAGGCTGTATGTACTTCAGCAAAAGTAATACTTTAAAAATGTTGTTGTTGTTGTTGTTGTTGTTAGGTACTGTCGAGTCAGTATCTGACTCATAGCGACCCTCACAAGGTTTTCAATGGCTGACTGATTTTCGGGATTGTTTGGGAGTGGATTGCCAGGCCCTTCTCCATTTTTGTGGTGTTGGGAATTGAACTCAGGACCTCAGAGACTGCAGCGCAGCGCTCTACCAACTGAGCTAAATCCCATCCTTAAAAATATTAGTTGTGGTAAAATCACTTTATCCAGTACCATCAATTTCCTTTCACAGTTTTGTGTATGGGGTGGGGGGTTCCTTGGGAGTTGAACCCAAGGCCTCACACACTCGTGGCAAGTGCTCCATCACTGAGCTGTACCCTCAACCACTTTTTATTTTTTATTTTGACTCAGGGTCTTGCTAAATTTCTCAGGCTGCGTCTGGGCTGAAACTCACAATTCTGCTGGCTCCACCTCCCAGTGCCTGGGATTATGGGAGTGCACCACAGCCCAGCTTTAACAGATTTTTAAATCAATTTTATTCCAAGATATCACTGGGATATAAATGAAGTTTTTTTTTTAATTCTTTCAAAAGAGAGGGGTTAAACACATTCATCAATAATTTCATTTTTTTCAACATATACAAATTCCACACTGATTTATGACTTCTTGTCTTGACTAACATATCACATTGAGAATATTATTGTTTATTAATTCTATCGTTTCTTTAAAACTGCATGTTAGAAATAATACTTGAAATTCATGCTCTACCTTTCTTGGCTCTCAGTGTTTTCCTCCAGAGGGTAGAAAATATCCCATCAGTCCAATCATTTGTGGCCACGTCCAGCCGGCCAAACATTTGTGGGGCAGTAATTGCTTTGGGATTCATCCTCATTTCCCGGTGTGGTTTTCCACAATCTATACCAAGTAAATCCAAATTTTAAATATCTCAAATGTAAAGCAAAGCAACTTAACGTTAAGCAATATTGCATTAATTCATGCTGTGCTATCAAGCAAGTGGTGAAAATGCAAAAAATGCAAAGTTACACTGAATCATATGTCACATTTCATTCCAAGTTATCATAATTAGCCTCATTACATTTTACTGATGGAAATGCTTTTTTATATTTTTTTTCAGTACTGGAGAACTGAACTCAGGGTGCTCCACCATCAAGCTGTACCCTCAGTCCCTTTTTATCTTTTATTTTGACACAAGATCTCCCTAAATTGTGCAGGCTGCCTCTGGCCCAGAACTCATGATTCTCCTGCCTCTGCCTCCCAGGTCGCTAGGAATATAGGCGTGTGTCATCATACCTGGCTCTACCTTTTTTTTTTTAATCATCTATAAAAGAAAATTATGGGAGAAGGACCTGGCAATCCACTCCTAAGGCAATCCCGAAGCACTCAGCCATTGAAAACCCTATGAGGGTCGCTATGAGTCGGATACTGACTCGAAGGCACCTAACAACAACAATAACAGAAAATTATATATTGCTTAGGGGAAGGAAAAGGATGCAATGTTGAAATTATGGAGGTGATACTATAATCTGGATGTTTTTCTAAATTTCATAGCTCAAAGTATCTTTGGTTTATGGTGGTGGTGGTTGTTACATGTCCTCTGGTTGGGTCCAACTCATAGCCACCCTCATAGGGTTCTTCTATAGCTGATTGTTTTAGGATTGCTACGCAAGTAGCTTGCTATGTCCTTCTGTTGGCTTATGGCTATTGCTGTGGTTACTAGGTGCTTTCAAGTTGTGTCTGACTCATAGTGGTCCCTCATAGAGTCTTCAATGGCTGATTGTTTTGGGATTGCCTTGGGAGTGGATTGCCACGGGAGTGGATTGCCACATCCTTCTCCCATTTGGCTTATGGTATGCTAAGTTAAATCTTGTTCCTGAAAATATCACAAGAAGATGTCATCTCTTCATCATTGGCTCTGATTGTTGCTATATTTTCTTGCTTACCTTGGAAAAGATAAACTAAATGAATTTTGTGCAGATCAAGTACTTTATTTTGTGGCCAGCCTCAAGAAATGTATTTGAATCTTACAAATCCTAAAACTATTAAAAAATGGGCCCTGATTCCACACACAAAGGACTGCAGGTAATGAGCAAAAGAGTGAAGAATAAAATTTAAAGAACAAAATCACAAAAATACATGCTGAGATATTATGTACATGTGTGAAACACTGACAAATACAAGCATACCTATATATACACATTTAGAGATATGTACATTAAAACCCATCATGATGATTATTTTTATATGTTACCCTGGCTGGTCACAGTGTGCCCAGATTAAATATACTTGGAGTGTGTCTTTGAGGGTGTTTGTGGATGTGATCAGCACTTGAATTTGTGGACTCTGTAAAGTATGTTCTCCATCTCAATATCTGAAGGCATCATCTAATCTGTTGAGGGCTCCAATTAAAGAGAAAGCAGAGGAGGGAGGAACTAACCCTCTTTTCTTCTGGCTTGATTATTTGAACTGAGATATTTATCTCCTGTTTTCCAGCTCTTAAATTCAGACTTATACCTCCAGCTCCCCTGGTTCTCAGAAACTGAATTATATAACCAGCTTTCCTGGATCTCCAGTTTGTAGACAATAGGTGGTGGGACTTCTTGGCCTCCAAAACCACATGAGTCAATTACTCATAAGAAATCTGTGTGTGTGTGTGTGTGTGTGTGTCCACACACATGTGTGTGCATATGTGTCCTACTAGTTATGTTCACCTGGAGAACCCCATTTAAAACATTCATTTAAGGACCATATTTGTAACTTTTAGAAATCACAAAAACAATCAGGGTAATAATTTGCCATAATTTTTGATGCTGAAGTTCAACTTAGCTTTTGTAAAAAGTTCAGCTTTTGTAATAATATTCATAACATTCTGGCAACACTACTTTTTTAGTCTAATCATACTTTACAAAGAGCCAGCAAAATCTTAAAGTGTATGATAATTTTATAGATGGAAAACTGGACTTGATCTGTTGCACAAACAAGAGAAATTATAAAAATTATTTCATCATGATAGTAGAGTTTTTATTATTTTCATTTAAGATACCATAAAAGTATTATGTTGTTGTTGTTGTTGTTGCTGTTAGATGCCATTGAGGCATGTCCGACTCATAGCAACCCTCACAATGTTTTCAATGGCTGACTATTTCAGGATTGCCTCAGGAGTGGACTGCCATGTCCTTCTCCCATTTTTGTGGTGCTGGGAATCAACTCAGGACCTCAGAGACTGCAGAGAAACGCTCTAGCAACTGAGCTAAATCCCAGCCCCTAAAAGTTGTTTGAGAGCACACTAATAGAAAATACTTGACTTTCACAATGTTGATTAAACTGTTGCATCTTGATTCTCCTCCTAGGCATTTCTTGACTCACTCCTCACCATTCCATCTTCATGGACTATGCCCCAGCACTTTTTCTTGCTGCCTCCTCCTTTTGAACCTGAGGTTGCCCCTCCTGCCCCTAGTCTGTTCTCTCCATGGCCACCAGATGGTCTTCTACACAAAGGAGTGATCTTGCTGCCCCCTGGCTCAATGGCTGACCATCACCTTTAGAATATAACCCAGGAATTTGATGTGACTTACAAATCTCCTCATGCCATAGCAACTGCTCTCATGTGAGCTGCTCTGAAAGCACAGCCTGAAACAAGGGCATGGATACAGGTGATTTGGAATGAAAGGACAGAAAAGCAAAGACAGCCAATAGAGTGTGCATTGCTGATCTGGTCAAAGATGCAATGTCCCTCTGAAAGATATGAGGTAGGACATTTGTCATCAATTCTTTTCCCTTGTTGTTTGAACATATGGTTACCTCAGGGACATTAATTCCCATCCAGTCCTGACTTCCAATCTTAGCTAGTTCCCTGACTTCAAGTAAATTTCTAAGACTAAAAAACTGGGAGACCCCAGTGGAGCTGGGAAGGTAGAGGTCCTCTCCAACACAGCTACATCTGCAGCAGGGGAGAGCCAAAGAAATATGGCACTGTATGCCAGTAGCTGCTGCTATGCCTCCATGTCGAGCCTCATCTCCACCATAAACAAACTACATTTCATCCATGTGAAAGCGCTCTCCAAGATAGTGGCTAAGAAGGCAGACAGATAACACCCACTGTGAGACACAGAGAAGTAGAAGTTCTAACAATGTCTTAGAACCCATGTTGATCAGCCAGCCAGAGTAATAAGTTAGCTAAGAGCTGGAGGTATAAAAAAAATCCACAGGTTAGGTAAATACTACCAACTGCAGAAAAATTTTGAAAAGAGGAGAAAGAATCAGCATGGCAAGTCAGTAAGTGTACACCACCAGAAACCTGGAGATTTGCTCCAGAAGGAAGAGAAGATTATCAGCTACACAGAACTGGGCTGCCAGGAAACCCACCAGCAATTCCTCTGGAATTACATGGATTGCACAAAAAGTGGAGAGTCCAGGGGTTAATGAGATCAGAATCTAAAACTGGAGAAGAACTAGAGAAACCGCTGAGGATGATCCCTCATCACCTGCAGCACAGAGCACAGGAAGCATACAGCCCAGGGGAAAATTTCACACAGGTATCTGGACCTCAGATCCCCAGAGGAGCACAGCCCTGTCGACCACAAACATCCAGGTAGGACTTCCCACAGAGAGAAACTGGTGAGTCTTGGACACCAGGTGCAGTGCTGGCTGAGTGCCTGCCATCCCTCTGCCATGGAGGTCCTGGCTGTGCAGACTATGATAAGAGAGCAGTGGGGCGAGAGTTCTACATGGAAGCGCAGGCCTCAGACCCACTGGGTGGTGCATGATATCATCCCATCCACTGTAGTGTGGGATCAGTGAGCGAGGGTGGCAGGGGCTCAAGACATGAGAGAGGGCAGAGCACCCTCAGGCTGGTGTGGCCAGCACCAATAGCACAGCCACCATTCCACCATGGAGGTCCTAGCCACACAGTTTGCAACAGGAGAGTGGAGTGGTATGAGTCCCACATGGGAGCATGGGCCTCAGACCCACTGGGGGTTTCACAATATCATCCTGCCCACTGCAGTGTGGGGTCAGCAAGTGAGTGCAGCAGGGCTTGGGACACATGAGAGGGCAGAGGGCCTGGCATCAGGATCTGGCTCACCATCATCTGCTGTTGCCGATTGGGCTGCACTGTGAGCTGAGATTTCCATGTGCAAGCTCTGCGAGGGAGGCAGAAGTCCAGGCGGACTGCAGGGGACACACCATCTCTCTGCTAAAGCAGCACAGGCAGAGCACCCCACAGGGTGGGTTGACAAGACCATCCTGAAGCCCAGTCCACCCCAAGAGTCTGGCATAGACTTTCCACCATCATCCCCCACAGTGGGGATGCTGTGCAGAAACCCATCCCCGCCCCCAGACCTGCCAGCTTTCAATGTGAGAGCAAATAGAGAAAATCCCTCTCCCTGCAGTGAACTGAGAAATCTCAAAATAAAGCTGTCGCCACTGCCTAGGAAATTTTATACAAGAGAAGAATGAAAATGGGTCTATAAGCAGAGCCACCAAGAGGCAGCAGCAGGTAGGAAGTACATACTGAGGAACACTGGGCAAGGACTCTCACCAAGGGGAAGTGAGGGGGGCCCCTCTCAGAGGGTGGCTATGTGCCCCTGGTAGGAGGAAAGGCAGACCTAAGGCCTCCAGGAAAAGGTCTCTAAGAAGTAAACAAAAGTGGGACTGTGAAGGTGGTCAAATGAGACACCTGTTATTTCTTTCTTTCATTTTGTTTGCTGTCTGGCTCTACTATAGCCCCCTCTTTCTTTTTCTTACTTCCTTTTTTTTCTATTTTTATCTTCCCTTTATTATTTTCAATCCCAGTATACCCCACTTCCTCATTTTTTTCCTTTCTTTTTCTTTCCTTTTTCCCTATCCCCTCTCTTTCTTTGTCCCCGAGTAGAGAAGTAGAGACAGCTGTCATCGTAGCTCCCAGTCCCATTGGAACTGCAAACCAAAGACTGAGGGGTAGAGAGTCCAAGGCAAGGTGAAGAGAAACATAAGCTGATGGCTCTCTGAACCTAGGAGAACAGACCTAGAACCACGGTCACATGGGGTCAGGTAGGGCTGGTGATTCAGAGTAACAGTCTCACAGACTCGACAACCTAAGACAGTGGTGTAGGCTGTAGACCAATCGGGGGCTGGGAATGCAGGGGACAGAGAAAAACTGAAGGGGACAGTGCTCAATCCCACACTACACAGTCTGCAGCAAAACCTAGACATCTGGCACTGAGACTGCAAACTAAAGGGCAGGGGAGTAAGAGAAAAGGGCCATCAACTTATCATGACCCATATTCAACAGAACCCCAGAGGGAGAATCTTTTTACATTGGGGGGAGGCAGAACCTAACTCCCAGACCAAACAATGAGCAAGCTTCTGCAAAAAAATACAGGGAAACATTAAAGAACATGTTGGATGTGAAGATCCCATAGACCAAAGCCTCTCAACAGACAATACCAAGCAATCTCAATTTCTAGAGATGTCAGAATCAGACTTCAGAATTTTGATTATAAACATGGTAAGAGACATCAAAGCTAAAACTGCCAGCACTCTTGAGATCTTGGAGAAGAAGGTATCTTATTTGGAGTCTGTATTCTCCAAGGAACTAGAAAATATTAGAACAAATCAAGCAGCAATCCTTGAGATGCAAGGCAAGCTGAATGAAATAAACACTTCAGTAGACTCCTCGCATCTAGACTGGAGGAGGCTGAACAGAGACTCTCATATGCAAAAGAAGGGGTACAAGATATTGCTTACATGCAATCTAAGATGGATAGAATGATGAAACAATATCAGCAAGATCTCCAAGATGTTTCAAACAAAATGAGAAAGTGAAACCTAAGAATTCAGGGAGTTCCTGAAGGGGCAGAAAGCAATACAAGAGGATTGTGAAATTTATTCCAAAAAATATTGAATGAAAACCTCCTAAACCTAATGCAAGAAATGGATACCTATACAACTGAATCATTCAGAACCCCACCCAGAGTAAACCAAAACAGATCCACCCCACAACATATTATTGTATAAATGGTTTCCTTAGACACCATAGAAGCAGTTTTGAAAGCAGCTAGGAAAAAGTGTCAACTGACTTTCAAAGGCAAACTCATTAAAATAACTATGGACTTCTCAACATTAAAATTAAAGGCTAGAAAAGCCTAGACACATATCATCCACATTCTGGAAAATAACAACTTCCAACCAAGAATATATTATCCAGCAAAGTTATCTTTTAAAATACATGAGGAATATAAGACATTGCATGATATTTTCATATTCAAATGATTTACAACCACCAAGCCAGCATTACAGAGGATCCTCAATCAACTACCACATTCAAGGGAGATAAGACAACCCCACATAGAAGATCAAATAAATGAACAATTAGCATGAGTGGAGGTTAAGAAAGAAATAAGATAAATATGGATCAAAGAACATTAATAAGTACTGACTGGGTGCAAAACAATAACCACTTATCAATAATTACTCTTAATGTAAATGGTCTTAACACACAAAAAAAGAGACATAGACTGACCAACTGGATGAAAAAACATAAACCTTCAATATATATCATTCAAGAGACTAACCTAACCCACAAAGACTCTAAGAGGTTGAGAATTAAGAGCTGGAGAACAATATTCCAAGCGGGGGGGGGGGGGAGGGAAGCAGGAGTTGTGATACTAATTTCAGATAGATTAAACTTCAATCCAAAACTAATTACAAGAGATAAAGAAGGACACTACATATTACTTAAAGAAACAATCAACCAGGACCCAATAATGTTACTTAATCTATATTCCCCAAATACAAGAGCACCTTGCTTCATAGAATAAACTCAATGGGAAATAAAGGAATACATTGGACTAGACACAATAACTATGGGAGATTTCAATACCCTACTTTCACCAAGAGACACGTCATCAAAACAAAAAATCAACAGAAAAACAATGAGCTCAATTTGCACCTTAGACCAACTGGATCTCACAGATATCTACAGAATATTCCATCCATCTGATGAGGAATATACATTCTTCTATGGAACTTTCTCTAAGATAGATCATATTTTAGTATACAAAAATAGCCTCAGTAAATGCAAAAAAGTAGAAATCATCCCCTGTACCTTATCACACCACAATGGAGTAAAATTGGAACACAAAAGCAGAAAAAACACCAGAAATTTTACTAATTCATGGAGACTAAATAATACATTGCTGAATGATAAAACCAGTTATTGAAGAAATTAATGCAGAAATTAAAAAATTCTTGCAGTCAAATGAGGATGAAAACACATCCTACCAAAGCAGCAAAGGCAGTTCCAAGAGGGACGTATATAGCAGTAAGTGCCTTCATCAGTAAGTTAGGGATGGGCCAAATAAGTGACTTAATGACACATCTCAAGACACTAGAAAGCAAACACAAATTAATCACAAAAAGAGTTCTCAGACAGAAATTATCAAGATCAAGGCAGAGATATCTCAATTAGAATCTAAAAAAATAATCCAAAGAATTAATGAGACTAAGATCTGGTTCTTTGAAAAGATCAATAAAATAGATGTTCCCCTAGCCAATCTCATCAAAAAGAAAAAGAAAAGGCCAATATCATGAAAATTAAAGATGAATATGGAATCATAACCACCAATTCCAATGAGATCCAGAAAATCATCAGGGAATACTTTGAGAAACTGTATTCCCAAAAATACAAAAATATAGATGAAATGGATACATTTATTAACACATACAATTTACCAAAATTAAACCTGGAGGACATAAGCAA
The DNA here is from genome assembly GCA_007922755.1 of Pedetes capensis. Lineage (NCBI taxonomy): Eukaryota > Metazoa > Chordata > Mammalia > Rodentia > Pedetidae > Pedetes > Pedetes capensis. The sequence continues at coordinate 64,980 of VMDO01007224.1, read as the reverse complement.
CCTAAACACAACCATTACATATGCTGAAATAGAAAAGGTAATTTAAAAAAAAACTACCAACAAAGAGTCCAGGACCTGATGGGTTCACAGTAGAACTCTACCAAACTTTCAAAGAAGAATTGATGCCAGTTCTCCTCAAAGTATTTCAAAAAGTAGAAAAGGAGGGAGCACTCTAATTCATTCTATGAAACTATCATCACCTTGATACCTAAATCAAGGTATACATCTAAGACTGAAACTATAGACCAATTTCCCTAATGAACATAAATGAACATAAATGCAAAATTTCTCAACAAAATCTTGGCAAACCAAATTCAGCAACAGATTAAGAAGATTGTTTACCATGACCAAATGGGATTTATTCCACAGATACAAGGCTGGTTCAACATATAAAAATTGATTAAAGTAACTCAACATATCAAGAGGCTTGCAAAAAATATCACATGGTCATCTCAATTGAGGCTGAGAAGGCCTTTGACAAAGTGCAACACATTTTCATGATAAAAACCCTGGAGAATTTGGCATAACAGGAAAATATCTCAACAACATAAAGGCCATTTATGACAAACCTATGGCCAACATCATATTAAATGGAGAAAAACTGAAACCATTCCCTCTAAAATCTGGAACAAAACAAGTATGCCCACTCCCTCCTATCTTATTTAACATTGAGGTTGAAGTCTTACCCAGGGAAATTATACTAGAGAAAGAAACCAAAGGGATACAGATAGGCAAAGAAGAGGTCAAATTCTCCTTACTTGTGCATGACATGATCCTTTACCTAAAGCACCCCAAAATCTCCTCTAGAAAACTTTTAGACCTAATTAACTCCTTTAGCAAAGTGGCAGGATACAAATTTAACACTCAAAAATCCATAGCCTTCCTTTATACCAACTGTGAGTAGGAAGAGAAGGAAATTACAGATACAATACCTTTCACAATAGCCCACCAAAAACTTAAATAATTAGGAATCAATCTAACCAAAGATCGTGCAGATCTCTACAAGGAAAACTTTAATGCATTAAAGGAAGAAATCACAGAGGATCCTAAAAGGTGGAAGGAGCTCCCCTGCTCATGGATTGGGAGAATCAATATTATAAAAATAGCTATACTACCAAAAGCAATCTATAGATTTAATGCAATCCCCATTAAAATTCCCATGACAGACTTTACAGAAATAGAAAAAATAATCCAAAAATTCATATGGAAACACAAAAGACCATGTATAGCCAAAATGGTCTTAAGCTGCAAAACTAGTATAGATGGGATCATAATCCCTAACTTTAAACTACACCACAGGGCTATAGTAGCAAAAACAGCTTGGTACTGGCACAAAATAGGCCTGAAGACCAGTGGAACAGAATAGATGACCCAGAGATACACCAACACATCTACAGCCATCTGATCTTCAAAAAAGGAGCAAAGTAGGCAAATTGGAGAAAGGATAGCCTTTTCAACACATGGTGCTGGGAAACTTGGATTTCTACTTGCAGAAAAATGAAAACAGACCCACACGTCTCAATATGCATAAGAGTTAACCCAAAATGGATAGAAGACCTCAACATAAAGTCAGAAACCTTAAAATTACAAGAAGAAAAGATAGGCAATATGCTCTAATATATAGGCATAGGAAAACATTTCCTTAATAAGACTCCAATTGCTCAGGAAATTGCAATTAGATAATTGGGATTACATGAAATTAAAAAGCTACTGTACAGCAAAGGAAACAATTAACAGAGTTAAGGAAGACCCCACTGAAAGGGACAAAATCTTTGCATCCTATACATCTGACAAAGGACTAATTTCCAGAACTTACAAAGAACTCAAGAAAGCAACTCCCAAGACTACAAAAAATCCCAAACACAAGTGGGCAAAGAATTAAATAGACAGGTCTCAAATGAAGAAGTTTGTAAGGCCATGAAACATGAAAAAATGCTCAATATCCCTAGCCATTAGGGAAATACAAATCAAAACAACTCTGAGATCCCACCTTGCTCCAGTAAGAATGGCCAAGATCAATAAAATAAATAACAACAAATGCTGGCAAGGTTGTGCAGAAAGGGAACCCTCTTACACTGTTGGTAGGGCTGTAAATCGGTTCAACCACTTTGGAAATCAATATGGGTATAAATAGAAAACTAAAAATAGAACTCCATATGACCCAGTTATACCACTACTGGGAATATACCCAAAGAGAGGAGGCATCATACCATTGAGGCATCTGCATCTCTATATTCAATACAGCACTTTTCATAATAGCAAAGATATGGAATCAACCAAAGTGCTCATCAACAGAAGAATGGCTAAAAATAATTATGGTACATATACATAATAGAATACTAATCAGCAATTAAAAAATGAAATAATGTTATTTAAAGCAAAATGGATGGAATTGGAGAACATCATATTAAGTAAACGAATACAAGCCCAAAAAGAGCAGTACTGTATGTTCTTGCTCATATGTGGGTGATGGATCAAACTTAAAGGAAAGAAAACATCCTAAACATAAATTGAAACATAAAAAGCACAATTAAACTCAGCATAGAAGGGACAATTTAAGGAGTGGAAATAAAGAGGGAGGGATCTACCAGATGGAAGCAAAGATTGGAGAAGACAAAAAGGTGAGGGTAAATCAGGAGGAATGAAGGGGGAAAGGTCGATCTCATTGTAAACAGCACAACATTATGAGTATGTTGGAAAAAAGGGAAGACAGAAAAAAATATAACCTACTAGAATAGCTAAAATTTTTTAAAAAGTAATAATACCAAAGCCTGGCAATAATGTAAATGGACTAGATCACTCATGTAATACTGCTGAGAATGTAAAAAGGTAGATCACTGTAGAAAAACGTTTGCACTTATATAAAAATTGGGATGCACATATATAGATAAATATTTTCACAGAAAGACATGCAAGTAGAAAGGAGACCATTGGTGGCAGGGGACAGGGAAGAAGGATCATGAGAGGGTAAGGGGGAAGTAATGTGAGCAATGTACAATGAAATGCATATATGGAAATGTCATAATGAAACCCATTAAGTTGTACATTAAAAATTACTAATAAAAAGCACTTTCCCAGGTATATCATGCTCTTTATAGTCTCCCCACCTTCAGAGGCTCTTCTTTCTATTGTTTTTGTTGTTGTTAGGTGCTGTCGAGTCGGTATCCAACTCATAGCGACTCTCATGGGGTTTTCAATGGCAGACTGTTTCGGGATTGCCTTGGGAGTGGATTGCCAGGCCCTTCTCCCCTTCTTTCTATTAAGAACGTCTTTTATCCATCTGATGTCCAACCTCAACCTCCGATGAAATAGTACCTACTCTTTAAAACATTATGTAATTCCTTAGGAAACTTTCTGATACCCTTTGCATCTGCTTACAATATTATAATCCAAACCTTTCTCATAGCGATTTAGTTATAATTATCTGTGTCCACATCTGTTCCTCCTGCTACACTTAAACCTCATAAAGATATAGATGTACGCTTTTCATTCCTACTTTTCTGCTTCTACTACAGAACATGGCTGAACCTCGAAGTACAGAATATTAAAAACATTTCCTCAACAAATGCATGGTGAATCACAGAACAAATAACATACATGGGTCTTGCACCTCTTGTTGTTGTTGTTGTTCTTGTTAGGTGCTGTGGAGTCAGTCAGTGTCTGACTCATAGCAACCCTATGTACAACAAGTGAAACACAATTGTCAGTGCTTCTCTGCTATTCGTAGGATTTTCAATGGTTGATTGTTTTGAGGAGTGGGTTGCCAGGTCCTTCTCCCAAGCCTATAGCACCTGGTGTTCCCAGGCAGTCTCCCTTCCAAGTACTAACCAGGTCTAAACCTGCTTAGCTTCTGAGATCTAATGGGATCTGATGCCACAGTGGTACAGCTGCAGGCTTGCACCTCTTAGTTTAACTTAAACCTAATTATCTCCTCCATCTTTTGGATAATTAAAGTTTTCAGCAAAAACAATATGTTACTTAAGACAATATATGCTTGTCCTATGTACTAAAATCAAGAGTAGGTTAAAAACAGTGAATAATCTAATGATTAATTCATCCCTTCAAGGAATTTCTCCCAAATCAAAGATGTCATATAAATTATAGCATTTAGATATATTATATATACTGTATTTTGTTTAGTATTTAGTACTTCATTTTGTTCAAGTCATTGTACCAGGTGCATTGTTAACAGAAGACAGCTTCACTACTGTAACAAAAATACTGGGCATAATTTGAGAAGGAAAAGATAATCATTTTAAAACATAAAAATTCCAAAGCAGAATCTTAATAGCATACATGAAAAACCACGTAAGTTCTGCAGGTGTGAGTCCCTGGTTTTGGCAGAGGGAATGCTGGCAAGGACCATAGTCTGCTTCCATCTGAGAACATTCTGGTAGATTCTTAATGTACAGACTTCACTTCCTCCAAGAACTGAGAGAACTGAGCCTAAATCCTACATATGCAGAGCCCTAGAGTAAATACTGACAATCCCCAGCAACCACCAACAGTACACCAGCACCAGTGCACTGGGGCTCCATTAGTTAACTAGAAATCTAACCAGTACCTTATCCCTTTGGAATGACATACATTTTATCCCAACTGCCAAAGTTCTCTGAAATTTTGGAACCTAACTCAGCCATGCTTACATGCTGCCAAAATATTTAGAAATGTCCAATGAGGGCCAGAGAATATAAGCATAACCATGAATATGGATATAACCATTATCTTTAGATGTCCTAGGAAAAGGAACTTAGATATAAGGCTTAGGAATGTCTGGAAATAAAATGCGTTTTTGTAACCTCATCAGAAAAATACCTGATTAGAAGTGGGATGTTAGTTTACGATTGAGATGGTTCTCAATACCGAATTTAAGAGTTAGGGTTGGAATTATTTTTTATTTATTGGGAGGTAATACATTGTATTTTGTCTTTATTGGGAAGCAACATGGTGTATTGGGAAATGTCTGGTTTTTGTCAATGGGCCCTTACCTTAACTAAATTCCATCATTCACCATCTTTAGGACCTTGGGCATTTCTGAATTTGAGCCTTGATTTTTGTACAAAACAGGGATAACTATAATAGCCACCTCTCAAGACCATTGGGAAATTAAATGACATATCTGATGTAAAACACATCACAGTGAATCAGTCACTTTAAAAATGTTTCCTCCACGTGGTCCTTTAATGCAATATGATGTCCCTTACATGTACCCAGTAATCAGTACAGCAGCATTCCCTGCTATACAAAATATATTTATGCATCTGTTTTCGTGTCCCTCTTGGGCATTCAAATGTGTGACAACTATTTCAATGTGCTGCCCAGGGCAACGAAATTGCCTGCCCCATACCTGTCATGGCCTTCATCAAGGTGTGGATGCAGGTGGTCTTCCCTGCCCCACTGGGCCCCAGGGTCATCATCCCATGTCTCACCCTCTGCGTTTCAAACAGCTGGATGACCTTCAGCTTCCAAGGAGGGTGGTTAATTAAGCCAGCTTCCTCAACCTGAAACACAACAAAACCCCACATTGGACAGCATTCCCAGGATCCGGACCTAGCAATGTGCTTTAAAATGCACAGGCATCGTGTCAGGAAAGAAGGAATGGGGGTGCCTAGTGCTTAATGGGCTAGAGTTTCAGTTTGAGAAGATAAAAATGTTCTGTGGATGGATGGCAGGGATGACTCAACAATGTGAATGTGCTTCCTGCCACTAGACTGTCCATTTCTAAGTGATTAAAATAATAAATTTGATCGTATGTATTTCACAACAATAAAAAAACTATCATACAAAATAATGTGTGTGCATGTATATATATACACATATATATAATAGACAATAAAGAGGCTGACATAATCAAAATATTATCCAAAGCTAGTAAGATACATCTCCATTTTTCTTTAAGACTTGACTACATTTATATTAACATTTTATTTAATATATATTTGAGGAGGAACTTAAGAAGAAAGACTCAAACGGCAAAATATATTTGGAATGTTTAATTTAAAATATGATTCTTATAACTAGAAAATTTTATAGCATATCAGGTTGATTGAAATTCCATACAAATTTCCAGCAGTCTGTATAGTTTCCATAGTGACACTATCTGCAGAGTTTCTATCAAATACACAGAATGTGGATAATTTCTCTATGCTAAACACTGGTCTAAGATTAATCTTCAAAATAAAGTTAGGGATTGGTACTACTAATATATTCACTGCTGTCATTGTTAGGTGCCATGGAGTTGGTGTCAGATTCAGAGTGACCCTATGTACAACAGGTGAAACACTATTGTCAGTGCTTCTCTGCTATTCATAGGGTTTTCCACAGCAGATTGTTTTTGTGAGTGGGTTACTGGGTCTTTTTCCCAAGCCTACAGCACCTGGTGTTCCCAGGTGGTTTCCCACCCAAGTACTAACCAGGCCTGACCCTGCTTAGCTTCCAAGATCTGACAGGAACAGACACCACATTGGTAAGGTTGCAAGCATCTTCACTGTATAGATGAGAAAACTGAGGCATGGAGCCACTAAGCAATTTTCCAAGATGTTCAACTTATAGTTACGAAACTGGGATTTGAGCTCAAACTATTCAGCTCCAAGTCCATCATGCTACACTTGTAAATGACAATTCTCATAATTTTGGATAATAATCAGGCATCATTTGTGCTATATACTTACTCTGCAGATTTTTTCATGTGCTATAACTAACTAATATGTCATCTTATTAATTAATAGTTAGCTTTTTAGGTAGTGCTACAATTAATTTAGTCAAATGATGAGAAAATCATTTGCAGAATGAACTATTACTTTCTTGATCAGGAAATTTGGGCTTCAGTATACTAATTTTTCAAGCAAAATACACATTAAATACTATGACATTTGATTTTTATTTAAAATATTTTGAAGGAACTAAAATGTACCTTGTAAATATGAACTAATCATCATTTCTATAAAACAATATTTTTCCCAAACTCTTCTTCATAGGAAAGTAAACTGAGGCCCAAGGTTTACATGATTCATTTCCATTCACAGAAGACTATGAAAAGTCAAATTGCACCAAGTATCAAGGGAGGTCCAACCACCTGAGTATATACATAGTACCTGCAGCCATGGCCCTGTGGCATCTGATCCCATCAGATCTCGGAAGCTAAGTAGGGTCAGGCCTGGTTAGTACTTGGATGGGAGACTGCCTGGGAACACCACATACTGCACGCTTGGGAAAAGGACCTAGTAACGCACTCCCAAAAATCAATCTGCCACTGAAAACCCTATCAATAGCAGAGAAGCACTGACAACAGTGTTTCTCCTGTTGTATGTAGGGTCGCTATGAGTCGAACACCGACTCGACAGCACCTAACAACAACGACCGGGGATCCCTCTACCCCAGAGCCTGAGGATGAAATCACAAGTACCCAGGGAAAAAGAATGACAGCTGAGAAGCCACATGAGATCACTACAAGACCCAGAGGCAGGAGTCTGGAGGCTGAGGTAAATGGCAAATGATCAAGCCAAGGAGAGACCTGAGCCAAGCTTGAGCAAGACATCATCTGAGCCCCATGGGGTCCCTGCTGACCATTACCTTTCACTTCTGAATCTGGTATGAAGTGGCTTCCCTCAGTAACAAGGCCACTCACACGAGGCCACTTGCACCCGCCTCTCTGGAGGTGTGGCTGTGCCAAGGCAGAAGATCCCTGGCAGGAGGAGTCCTATCAATGGTGTGTGGCGACCTCTCTTAAAACAACAGTGGTCACCTTGGAGTTGTTCTCAGAGGCCACTGGTTAGGGCCAGGCCAGCTCTGCTCAATTCCTACTAAACGATGACAAAACAGACATTGCACATGGTGCCCTGAAACACATTACCTGTCTACTGATCGCCATTTCCAGTTCAGGGTAACCCGCCTTATCCAGAAGAATGTTTGGGAAGAGATCCTCAATCAAACTCAAAAATAAAGGTTCATCCTCATCAATCTAAAAAACAAAAAGGAAATCAGACCAAAGGTTTTAACACAAACATAGTTTGTTGACAAATTGAAACTGTCCAACATTGTCCAAGTTCTTTCATTGTAACCATTAGTAAATATTGTATTCATCAAACCTAAATAATATTTCATCACCTTTACCATAGATTAATATAAACACTTTAAAGGTAAGAAAATAAAAGAAGACACTAGAAGGAAAGAAATCACTACCTACATAACAACTTTTCCATAAAGTAGCTAGTTTAGGGGACACTCCTTGGTCTGTAATTCGTAATTGAAATAAAAAGAAATTTTAATAAGACATACTTGGAAAGTTATGAACTGAAGTTTGGTTCATACTTCTATTTGGAAATAAAAATATACCATTTTTGCCATCCTGTATATAGACCTATTCACACTGGACATTTTACTCTAAGTGTGAAATTTGTACACATTTATTCAATTTAATACAACTTCTTACCAGGGCCTACAACCTTAAAAGGCAGCAAGATTTTGGCTCTACAACATGAAAATGACTTAAGGTACTTGGAACCTTATTGTGAGGATTTTTTTTAATCCATTCCAATTCTACTGGAATAGATGTATTTCAGACTAAACGGGCGTCATTACAAAAGGAACTTCTGAAAAAGTCTAATTTAAAACTACGCTCTGCAGCACTTTATCTGATAACTAAGCAATAAAAAATGAGTGTTTTAAATAAATATTTCTAAATCTCATTTTTGCTTAATTCGTTGAACCATTATCTAAGCAGATGGAGTATTTCCATCTGTGAATCTTACCAATTTGGAAAGATTCATGTCACGTAGCACCCGCATGACAATCGTGGATTCTGTATCCATAGGGTTGGCTCTTTTTGCTGCCCCCAATGTCCGCAGAACTGACAGAATGTTACGCAGACCAAAGTCATAGTGGACCTGAAAAATTTAAGAGACCTGGGCTTATTTCCAATGCTAACTCACCCATGGAAACTAGATGGATTTGAGAGAATACATTCATGATAAAGAGTGAATGCTGGTTTTTCCTTCAAAAGAAACCTCATAAGAATGGTAGAATTAAAATTCTCTTATTGATCTACTTTTAGAGCAAATAGAGAATACCCTCTCATGTGCTCTCACAAGCATAAGTCCTTAGGTCAAAACTAAGAGAGGTATCTAGATAGTGAAAATGGTATACATTTCCTCTTGGAATATAATCAACCCCTTGAACTTCCTCTTAATCAATCATACATACCAAAATCCATTCATATCTCTAAAGTTAAAACTTAGAACTAGGTTTGAACTGGGACCTCATTCATGACCATCTCTTACTCACATACACACACACACACACACACACACACACACACATACACACACATCTTTTTCATGATAAGTAAGAAGTCTGGGGTGTTGAGGAGGAAGAAAGGCAGCTACACTCCAGGATTACCTGGAGGAAGAACAGGGATTAATTTGAAAGCTAAGCCTAGTTTTACCTTTGGTATATATTTACAAAAGATCAATCATGCCAAATGTCAGCATATATAAAGTGAATAATTAAAATCCAATTATCCAACCACTGTGGAAAACAGTATGGCATTTCCTCTAGAAATTAAAAATAGACCTACCACATGATCCAACTCTCCTACTTCTAAAGCATGGCCCCAAAAAGACATTTGCACAGCCATGTTCATAATAGCTCTACTCACAATATCCAAAAGGTAGAAACAGTGCAAATGTCCATCAGTGGATGAGAGACAAACAAAATACAGCAGATACATATAGTAGAAAGTTATTCAGCCACGAAAAGAAGGAACTCCATGCTACATCATGGATAAACCTTGAAGACATGATGCTCAGCAAAATATACCATTCACAGAAAGACAAATACTACATGGTTTCATTTACATGAGGTATCTCATCATATTTGTAGAAGCAGAAAGTTGAAGGGAGGAGGAAAGAAGAAAGTTGTTATATAATAAGAGTTTCGGTTTTTCAAGATGAAAAAGTCTAGAGATCTGTTTCATGGCATTGTGAATGTACTTAACATTGCTTAACTATACACTAACAAGGGCTGAAATGGAAAGTTTAATGTTATATGTTTTTACCACAGTAAAAAAACAATGAAAAATAAAGAATAAAAACAAATTAATGGTCATCTGCTAGGTGACTGGGAGCAATGTGCCTCACTTAATACTAGTCATGCAGAGGACAGAACACATTAGAGGCTTCAGGTCAAGCTGGGTGCAGTGGCTCATGCCTGTAATCCCAGTGACTCAGGAGGCAGAGACAAGACCATCACAAGTTCAAGGCCAGGGGCAGCTTGAGTAATTTAGTGAAACCCTTTCTCCAAATAAACAATAAGAAAGGGGCTGATGGTATACCTAGTAGTAGAGCACTTGCCAAGTATGTGCAAGGCTCTGGGGCCAGCACTCCACTACTACCAAAAAAAAAAATTAGGTTAAGTTTTTGCCTTCAAGGAATTTAAACTCTGCTAAGACAATAAGGGCTGGGATTTAGCTCAGTTGGTAGGGTGCTGTGCTGCAGTCTCTGAGGTCCTGAGTTCAATTCCCAGCACCACAAAAATGGGAGAAGGACCTGGCAATCCACTCCCAAGGCAATCCCGAAACAGTCTGCCACTGAAAACCCTATGAGGGTCGCTATGAGTCAGATACCGACTTGATGGCACCTAACAACAACAACAACAAAGACAATAAAATAAAAATACGAATAAACTTGAAAAAAAGCAAAGCAACAATGACTTGCAAGGACTGGTGAGTGAGATTAACCTAGGAAATTTTCCTATCAGAATTGGACTCTGAGTCATGTATGTTGGCCTGAAGAGAGACTCCCAGAGTATTCACTAAAAGATCTGCATGGGGCCAACTACTTTGTACACATTGGCTTTTATTATTTCACAATGACTCTGAATATGGGCTATAAGCATGAGGGAGGTATAAAAGTAAAGAAGCAATGAAGACAAAGGCATGAGTCAGTGACGTTTTCCACAGCTAAGAAACAGAAAGGAAAAATATTTCTTTGACAGAGGTAAAGGTAAGAATGGGTGAGTAAAGCCTGCAATATGTAGAAGAAACCAACAACTTTGGTTACAAAAAGCTAAGAGTTACGGTCAGGCTAACCAGGGCCAAAAGGACCTGTGCATGGCTGAACACCCACAGGCAAAGAACTTTTGAATGGGAAGTGCAATTTGGTTGAACCTGTAAGTAGAAAAATAATCTGTTTTCAAAGAAGTTTGGAATAGAAGCCTGAACAAGGATGTGGATTAAAGTCATCTATGTTAGGAGGTATTGTTAATGTTATTTTCTTATATTTATTTCAATGTGTCATTATTTAACTATGCTAACTATGTAAGATGGGAGAAGGACCTGGCAGCCCACCCCCAAAACAATCAGCCATCGAAAACCCTATGAATAACAGAAAAACACTAACATAGTAAGTGCTAGGTATGGCACAGTATCTGGGAGTGTTTCATTCTGCTGTACATAGGATCACTATGAGTCAGACCCAACTCAACAGCATCTCATAACAACAACTATATAAGCACCTTTTACTTACATATGCTACAAATACGTAGCTTATACCCAGCTCCCTCATGCCATTGCATGATTTTATCACCTTGAGTGTGGGCAGGGCCTGTGACTTGCTTCTAACAGAATACAACAGAGGTGACAGGTTGTATATTATTACATGTACACAATTACATAATCACATTATGTAAGATTGGAGTGCAATATTGTTGACATCTCCTTCCTCATTGACTTGAGAAAGCCAGCAGTCTGACTAGGGAATCCCATGTAGCAAAGAACTACTCACAACCTATAGTAACTGAAGGTGGCTCAGGCCAACAGTGAGCAAGAAACTGAATCTCTCAGTTTATAATCCCAAGGAACAGGATTCTGCCAACGGCCTGAATGAGCTTGGTAGTAGAATATTGCACACCTTGATTACATCTTTGTTGGACATAGCATGTTGTTGTTGTTGTTAGGTGCCGTCGAGTCGGTATCTGACTCATGGCAACCCTCATAGGGTTTTTCGTGGCTGACTGTTTCGAGATTGCCTTGGGAGTGGATTACCAGGTCCTTCTCCCATTTTTGTGGTCCTGGGAATTGAACTCAGGATCTCAGAGACTGCAGCGCAGCGCTCTATCAACTGAGCTAAATCTCAGCCCTGACATAGCATAGGACCCAGTCAATCTGACTTATTACCCACAGATACTGTGATATAACAAATGAGTATTGGTTAAGCCACTAAGTTTGTGGTAAGTGCCATGCAGTAGTAGATAACAGCTACAGATATAAATAAATGACTAATATAATGTCTCCAACATGAAACTTCATGGTGCCTAAACCTGCCACCCCAAACAATAGAAGAAACTAGCAAGAGGGTTGTAAGAGAGAAAAACAAAGATTTAACAAAGCTTAGACAAATACTTTCATTAGCTTAGGAGAGAGGAGTCAATGACTGAGAGTTCCTGAACCATGACAACACATTGCACAAATTATAATATCATGATTAATGTATAAGTGATATAGACAGCAAATATTAATATCCTCACTCCTTTGGCTCTTAAATCAGTTTGCATAGTATTTACTTCATTGTTATGCTGTAATTTTTCACTTCTTTAAATGTACTTTTTATTAAAACTGTACAGATAAAATCAGAAATGCTTTTATACTTAGTATCAATAAGGTACATTACCAACAATTTCATTGCTGATATGAGGTGCCACTGAGTCCAGTCCAACTCTTAGCAACTCTGTACAATAGAGGAAACACTCCCCAACACTGTGCCATGCCAGGCACTATTGTCAGTGCTTCTCTGCTATTCGTAGGGTTTTCAATGGCTGATTGTTTCAGGAGTAGATTAGCAGGTCCTTCTCCCTAGCTGCAGCACCTGATGTTTCCAGGTGGTCTCCCATACAAGGACTAACCAGGCCAATCCTGCATACCTCCCAAGATCAGGTGGGATCAGATGCCCGGGTACTACGGCTGCAGATACCTAAATTCTAGTCTACAATTTTTCAAAATGAGAGCATTCCACTCAATAAAAAGATGAAACATGCCTTAGTCCACAGAGACCCTCAGAACAACACACCTGCTTAGAAAGCTGCTCCTCACACAGCTTGTAGAGTGTGAAAAACTTCCGAGCCAGAATAACATTGTCCATGAAGCCACAACTGGCCAACTTCACCCTTATGATAATCTGCCGGTCAGGAACCATCATGGCAACCGAGCGGAAGTTAATCTTCAAGTTTTCAGGGAGTTCCTGCCGCCCAGCATAACCAGGATTCTAAACAGAAAACAAAACCCAAGGATGAATAGTATGTTTCTGGGGCAACAAGCACATATCAGCAAAATATTAAAGGACTCCTTATGTACACACTACAAATCACAAATGACAACCAGAGAACCCACTTACATATCTCATTCTCCTTTTACCTAGACAGGTGAAGTCACGAGTTATTAATATGAGCTTTAATACCAAAGGCTTTGAAATGAAAGTGAAAATTACAATCCCACTTTGCATTCACAAGCCATAGGTAACATATGGCCAAGGACAGGCATGAAGATTTTGAGAAGGCTGAACTTCTAATGGTTCCTTACCATAGTGAGAAAAAGTCCAAATTCAGGGTTCATAGTTATATTATCTCCATCAGTAAAAATAAAAGACTTTTTACGCTCCTTTTTACATGTGAGGATAATAGAAATTTGCTGGGCTGCAACTGAGAGAACTGGTAGATCGATACGGTTAAATTCATCAAAACAACCCCAGGATCCAGACTGTGCCAATCCTTAGAAAGGAAATTAAACCGAAAATCCAATTAGTATAATTTTGGAAAGCCAAGTAAAGCGATATTATTCAGCTCCCAAAATGAGCCAGAGATAGGTTTGTTCAAACAGGAAGTTGAACAAATAGATTCTGCAATGAGTGGCCCAAAACAGCTCACAATTAGGCAATTTATCTATAAACATCCAATCTGCATTAATAAAGGAACATTGCAAAAGGCAAGCAATATTAACATCTGGCCCACACAACACTGGTAAGATTCAAGATTTTCCAATAAGCTTTACAAAGTTGAAAAATAATACTAAAATATAGCCAATTATTGAAAAAAATAATGTTTTTTTTTCTTTTTTTTAAGCCCTGAGTCTCATAAAAGTAAAGTATGTACTTTGCCACTGAGCTACATCACCAATCCTGAAAAATACATCTTAACAGGGCATTCTACTTAAGCTGAAATTTCTCACCAAATAAAGGATCCAACCCTTACCTTTAAATATCCGTCCAAGTCCTCGGAAATCCATCTGGTCTGAACAGTTGAAGACCACAACATACTTCCCAAGACAGCGTCCCATGTCCTTGGTGGTCTCTGTCTTGCCTGTTCCTGCAGGCCCAGCAGGGGCTCCCCCCATGCTCATCCCCAGAGCTTGAGCCAGGGTGATATAACACCTAGAGGAGTAGAAGCATCACTAGAACCGGCCCGCCAGCATCTAGAAGACACTCCGACTCATCACAGAGAAACAAACCCATGCATGACTACAGGAGAGGATCCCTGTAGACCATTTCCTAAACTACATCCTAAAATAAACTTGTCCTGTGAATGTGTTGAGGAATGAGGAAGAGATCGTCAGCAGTCAAATAAGTTTGAGATATTTTAAAAAGGTCACACAGGTTTCTTTACTGCTGAGTTTTTCCAAGCTTTGTGATAATGATATTTATGGTAAGTACTGAGAATTTTCAAGTATGAAAAAACAGTATATAACATTGCCAAAACTTATTTGGATACTGTTTCCTAGAAATCTATCCACATCTAAAGAACAGCATTCACCCATTGTCAGTAATCATCATGGAAATGCTAATTAAAACCACCATATGATATTGCCTTACACCTTTTAAGATGGCTATTATCAAAAGACAAGAAATAACAAGCAATGGTGAAGAAGTGGAGAAAAGGGAACCCTCACACACTCATGAGAATGTAGCTTGGGGCAGCCATTATGGAAAACAGTATGGAGCTTCCTAAAGAAATTAAAAGTAGAACTACCATATTCCCCAGCAATCTCTCCTCTGAGTACATAGCCATAGGAGATGAATAAGCCCCTTTGTAAAGACGTTTGCACTACCATGTTCATTATAGTATTATTCACAATAGCCAAGAAACAACTCAACTGTTTGTCAGTGGGCAAATGGATTTAAAGAAATGTGATATATTTACACAATGAAGTATTATTCAGCCTTCAAAAAGAAGAAGATGCTGCCATTTTCCACATAGGGATAAACCTGGAGGACATTTTGCTAAAGTGAAATAGCCCAGATCACAGAAAGACAAATACCACATGATCCCACTTATATATGTAATCTAGAAAAAAAGATAAACGAAAGGTCGAATACATAGAGAATAAAACAATGGTTTCTGGAGGCAGTGTAGGGGTTAGGAAACGGGGAGATATAGGTCAGAGGACACAAGGCATCATTTTATAAAATGAGTAATTCCATAGAGCTAATGTGCATTATGGGGACTATAGTTAGTAAAAGTTTATTGTACTAGGGATCATAGTTAGATAAGTAGATTTTTACCTGCTCTTGTTATCAAAATAACTATGTGAGTTGATAGATATGTTAATTTGCTTTACTATAATAACCATTTCACTATTTCTGTGTATTCTGTTATATCATGTTGTAAAACTCAAATATACATAACAAATTTTGTTTCAAAAAATAAAATCATATAAGGTGAGAGTGGTAGCACACAGCTATAATCCCAGCCCTTGGGATGCAGAGACAAGAGGACCAGGAGTTTGAGGCCAGCCTGGGCTACATAGTGAGATTCTGCCTCAAAAAAACAAGGGATGGGGATTTGGCTCAGTGGTAGAGTGTTTGCCTAACATCCACAAGGTCCTGGGTTTAATCCCCAGGATGGGGAAGAAAGGAAAGAATAGCATGCTGTGAAACAGATTGGGAACTGTTTAAATAGGTTAACCCCCTTTTGGATCAAAAACATAATTTCATGTACCCACATTTAAATCACATAGCTGAATCTTTGAACATCTTGCATTTTTTGTCTGTGAGTGTCCACTATGCCTAGACCTACCTACCTTCCGCATTTTACTATATGAGATTAACAAATAAAAGATTTGGTAAGAGATCCTAAGAATACCTCTAAAGAAAACATTTTACCCTGAAAATGTGCTGATGAATTACTTGATTCCCAGCACCACCTGGTGTTGTCAAAGGAGACAATTCATAAAGTGGTGCAGTTCAGAGTTTTCTTGAATCGATCATTTGGACTTGAAAAAGATCACGAAGGAAAGGAAGCAATTATCCAGCGTAAAGGTGGAAGAACAGTGAGCACACCAACTGGAGGGCTTCTGGGGTCTCTGTTAGAACTGGGTTCCTGAAAAGGCAGGTCTGGGTGTGAAATTAGGAGGATGCCTGCTCTCATTTCGATTCTGCATTTGTCCCCTTACATTTTGTCATCCCTTTTAGAATAGCATATATAACAATGGTCAACGTGGCGCACTCCATATGTTACATCATTTAATCCCTGAGAACCCTACCAGGTAGCTGGCGTTCTTTTTGTATTTCAAAGATAAGGAATGACGCTCCCAGAGATTGAGCAATTTTTCTCAGGATTGCAATGGGAGAGCTGAGACTCCAGCCAGCCCTGGCTGCAAGCTGAGCTCTCTGTCTGTTGAATCCCAGACCACTCTACTGCTGTCCTGCAAACCTTTATACCGAGGAACACTGGGTTTATAATTAAGCTAAAGAAGTAATATGTTATTAATATCAAAGAAGTCATCTGCTCTGGGGGTGTAGCTCAGGGGCAGAGTGTTTGCCTCGTATGTAAAAGGATGTAAAAGGTCCTGACAATTCCTAGCACTCTTCTCCCCAAAAAAGGAAATCATCCTACAGACATGAAAAGTGGGCAGGGATGGCGAGAGACCTATCCCTCGGTTTCTCCGCCCCGAGTGCAGCTTGGGCTCAACTCCCCCAGCAGCATCCACACCAAGGTGCACAGACGTTTGCTCCTCTCCCCAGAGCACGCTCCATGTACGTGCTCCTTGCTGCCTCCCCTCTCCACTGCCTTTCCAACCTCTTTTTCTTAGCTATTTTCAAAAGTTGTCTCCCTTCAGAAAGAGGATTTGGAAGTCCATGCGTTCCAGGGCCCTGTTCACAGCTGTTCTAGCTTCCTGCCTCCCACTCAGGGTGCTGTAACCCTCTGCCTTCAGGAACAGAGTCTAGTTCACACTCGGATCCCCAACTTGCCTCACCCTGACTCCTTGAACTCTAAGAACTTCTGTCAAATAAATGGTTTTTGCAGGTCCGGCCACATACTTTTTAAAAGTGGTATACAGTAGTTTCATTGTGGTGTTTTCACACAATTAGATCACGTGGTTTCCTCTTATTCAGTCTCACATTAACCTCCCCATGTTACTCCCACCCGTTCTACTACTCCCCTCTCTGCTCCAAATACATCTCCTTAGGTTTTCTAATCTCACATATATATACACACACATATACGTATACATGGGCTGGGATTTGGCTCAGTTGGTAGAGCGCTGCGCTGCAGTCTCTGAGGTCCTGAGTTCAATTCCCAGCAGCGCAAAACTGGGAGAAGGGCCTGGCAATCCACTCCCAAGGCAATCCCGAAACAATCAGCCATTGAAAATCCTATGAGGGTCGCTATGAGTCGGATAGCGACTCGACGGCACCTAACAACAACAACATACGTATACATACATACATACATACATACACATACACATACATATACATATTCATATATATACATACATATACATATACATGCCTGAAGCTGTAGCCCTGTGGCATCTGATGCCGTCAGATCTTGGAAGCTAAGCAGGGTCGGGGCTGGTTAGTACCTGGATGGGAGGCCACCTGGGAACACCAGAAGCTGTAGGCTTGGGAGAAGGACCTGGCAACCCCCTCCCAAAAATCAATCTGCCATTGAAAACCCTATGAACAGCAGAGGAGCACTGACAAGAGTGTTTCCCCTGTTGTACAGAGGGTCACTATGAGTCAGATACTGACTCGACAGAACCTAACAACAACAACAACAATACATATACATGTTCATATATACACACACATATACATATGCGTATACATATACATATAGCTTAGCTCAGTTGGTGGAGTGCTGCTCTGCACTGAGACCCTGGGTTAGATCCCCAGCACCAAATAAAATGGAGAAGGACCTGGCATCCCACTCCCAAAATAATCCCAAAATAGCCACCAAAAACCCTAGGAATAGCAGAAAAGCACTGACATAGTGCCCGGTATGGCACAGCATTGGGGAGCATTTCATTCTGTTGTATATAGGGTCGCTATGAGTCAGACCGGGCTGGGATTTAGCTCAGTGGGTAGAGCGCTGCGCTGCAGTCTCTGAGGACCCGAGTTCAATTCCCAGCACTGCAAAAACGGGAGAAGGGCCTGGCAATCCACTCCCAAGGCAATCCCGAAATAGTTAGCCATTGAAAACCCTATGAGGGTCGCTATGAGTCGGATACCGACTCGACGGCACCTAACAACAACTACAACAACAACAACATGAGTCAGACCCAATTCCAGATAGCTAGATAGATAGGTATGTTTTTTCCTTTTAACAGTAAATCTAGACTTTGCATTATGAGAGAGAACATGTGGTATTTGTCTGAATCTGGCTTATTTCACTTAAAATGATGATCTCCATTTCCATTCATTTTCCTAAAAATGACATCATTTCATTCTTCTTATTGCCATCCAGACATTTTATCTGGTCTCTCTTGCCCCTATATCTACTAGAATTAGAGATGTGGTCATGAGGCCAAGCAAATAGGAACCAACCCTATGACCCAGGGTTCATTAGCACTCGATTTAACCAAATCTGTCACTGTCATTAAGGATTCACAGCACTGTAGATGCATTTCATCATGTGTAAATCAAAAGTAGTTTCAGCTCCTATTGATTCTAAAATGTTCCAAAGCTTTAAGACAACAGTGGCACATATATCAGCAAAGAACATTTGCTACTGAGATTGGGTTTACTCGCAGGCTTTGAAATAGGACATGTTTAAGGGGAAACGAAAGGAAATGTTGCTAAAGAATGTGTTCAGTGCTTAAGAAAACCAACAATCAGCAAAAATAATGACTAACATTTACTCTTTGCTGAGTCCTTGTTGTTAGGTGTCATGCAATTGTGTCTGACTCATAGCAACACCCATAGTGTTTTCAATGGCTGATTGTTTCAGGATTGTTGCATGGGTGGGCTGCCACATCCTTCTCCCATTTTTTAGGGTACTAGGGTTCAAACCTGGGTCCTCAGGGAGCACAGAGCAGCACTATTACAACAGAGCTAAACACCAGCCCTGCTGAACAGTTACAATTTCCCTTATTCATGCTTTGGGGGTTTTTTTGTTTTGTTTTGTTTTGTATTTTTTGCAGTTTCTGTTACCTGAAGTCAACTGCAGCCCAAATATATTAATGGATATTTTGAGTGAGATAAAGATTCACATAGTGTTTTTACAGTTTATTGTTATAATTCATTTTATTATTAGTTAGTATTGACCTGCTACTGAGCATAATTTATAAATTAAACTTTACCATTGTAGACATAGTGTTTGATGCTATCTGTGATTTCATGCATTCACTGAGGGTTTTGGAAAATACCCTCCCTGGATAAAGGAGAACTCTTATATATGACCTCTAGTCCACACAGATTCCAAAAGAAAGAAATGAGAGAAGTGAAGTGTCTTGCTCGAGACCATACAGCTGCTAGGCATAGAGCGGATTGGTCACGGAAGCTGTGAGAATGTCAAGGAAAGACACACATCGTTAGGCCTGTCTACACCTCTTATCAAGCAGAGAAGACACCTCTATCTCACCTTGATTTCCTCTGCCCTCCGCCTTAAGTGACAGCAAAAGTAAAGACAATTCCAGTCCTTTCTGCCTGTGCTCAGAGCTGGAATAAAAAGGACTAGTCATTAAAACTACCATGAGTTTTGGAGAAAGGTGCTATGTGTTTTTGTCACACTATAATGGCTGTTTGGCCATCTGAAGTGTTTGCAGCTCATGTGGTGTTGAGCTGCTCCAAGTTCCAAGCGATGCCACAGCTGTCAGATTTCCACAAGTCAGACACCAAGGGGCTGATGACATGTCAGTGCCTCCGGCACTGGAAAATCAGTAGCTTTTCTACACACCCGTAATGACCAGGCTGAGAAAGAAATCAGGAAAACAAATCCATTTTCAATAGCTTCAAAAAGAATAGCTAGAAATCAACCTAACCGAGGAGGTGAAAGATCTACAATGAAAACTTTAAGATACTAAAGAAGAGAAATGGGAGAAGACACTAGAAGATGGAAAGACTTCTCATGCTCATGGGTCAGCAGCAGTAATGCTGTGAAAACGGCCAGATTATCAAAAGCGATCTACAGATTCAATGATATCGCCATCAAAATTCCGATGACATGCTTCACAGAAAAAACATTTATAACGTGTTCATTTCAGTGAGTTTTCTTTGTGTAAAAAGACAGCGATCTTACAATGAATCTCAATGACCACTCAAAAATGATGCCTCACATCTCATACATAAATCTAGTTAAAGGAAAACAAGAAAGTAAGCATTTCGGGTGAAACGGGCTGAAATAAACTTTTGAATTGCCTCCACTTATATGGTTATAAATATTTGTTTTGCTTTCAAAGTTCTCAAGCTTTCAGAGTGAAAGAACCTAGTTGCAGGAAAGATCATAAACTATGACACTTATAAGTGAAAACTAAAAAGGATTTGATATATCAATACCAAGGTTTGAAGAAGGACAGAAAATGAGCTGTTGCTAGATGCAGTGGCACACACCTGTAATCACAACAACTTGGGAGATGGAGGCAGGAGTATCACAAGTTCGAGGCCAGAGACAGCCTGTGTCATTCAGCAAGACCCTGTCTCAAGATAAAAAAAAAAGTTAGAAGGAGGTTGGGAGTGCAGCTCAGTGATAGAGCACTTCCAAAGTACGTGTGAAGCCCTGGGATCAGTTCCCCAAATACCACAAAAAAAGAGGGAAGGGAAGGGAAGGGAAGGGAAGGGTGAAGGGAGAATGGAGAAAGGAAGGGAAGGGAAAGAAAAAGTGGACTATGAATCATTTTTAAAAACGAAGTTTTCTCTCTCGCACCTTCTACTTTCTGTTCTTCTGTACTATTTAAATTTTTCAACATAAAGAAGCAAATTTGGAAATAATTCTTTCACTTCTTTAGGAAATATTTATTTCACACTTGTGTAACAGAACTGTTCTAGTGACTAAATCATGTGAAGCCCATGCCTCAAGGAGTTTACACTCTAAAGGAAGGAAACAGATTATTTAAAAAAAAAAAAAATAGTAAGATAGGAAATAAAGCTAGATAAGAGGATTATGAGGATTGGAAGTTACTGCTTCCAATGTGGGGGTCAGAAAACTCCTGGGAGGTGACATTCAAGTGGAGAAGTAAAGGCAGTGAGGATGTAAACTAATCTTCCATTGAAAAGAGGATTCCAGGACAAGAGTACAAAACTGCAAAGGCCCTGTGGCAGGGCTGCACTGGGACTTTTCAGGAATGGACCAAGAGCAGATGGCTGGAGCTGAATAAAGAAGGAGGGGCACAGGAGTGGCAGGGGCCAGCCGGTACCAGCCTTCTTAGGCCAATGTGGAGATGTTGGCTCTTCCTCTGCGTAAGACAAAACCACAGTAGAAGGTTGGGAATGAAGGAGTGACAAGATCTGACTCATATGCTGGTATCTGAATGGAAAATACACCATAGAGGGATGATGACAATACAGGGGGATCTGTTAAATATGATAATCCAGATTGGAGATTGGCAGGTCAACGAAAAAGAGGAAGACCCTCAACTACATGGATTGACACAGTGGCTGCAACAATGGGCTTAAACATTAAAATGATCATGTGCTGGGCACAGTATCGGGGAGTGTTTCCTTCCATTTTACATAGTCATAGTCTCTACAAGTCAGATCCAACTAGGTGGCACCTAACATCAATGAGCGGTAACATTAAAGGGGTGAAAAATGTTACATTCAGACAAATTCCAAAAGCAGCACTGACCAATTTGATAGTGAAGTGGATGATAAGGCCAGAGAGAGAGATGCTCCAAGGGTGCTCCAGGGCTTTCTGGCTTGAGCAGATATGTTGGAAGGTAACATATTCACAGGTTTGGGGGTTAGTGCATGGACACCTTTCGGGGGACCGTTATTTTGACTATCAGATTTTCCCCACCATTGTGATAAAAATGGAAAGACCACTTACTAAAATGGAGATGACAAGAGTGTCGGTTAGGGTAACAATCAAAGACTACAGTTACATATCCTGTAAGCCTCCAAGTGGGCACATCATGTCAGCAGGTGGATATATGTACTGAATTCAGGGAAGAAGCCCTGATGGGATACAGAGCTTGGGGTCAACAGCTAGATGATACTTAAAGTCACTTGAGATCACCCATTGAACAAATGTGTTGTTGTTAGGTGCCATCAAGTCATGTCTGACTCATAGCGACCCTCATAGGGTTTTCAATGGCTGATTGTTGGGGATTGCCTTGAGAGTGGATTGCCCCGTCCTTCTCCCATTTTTGCAGTGCTGAGACAGGACCTCAGAGACTGTAGAGCAGGGCTCTACCACCTGAGGTAAATCCCAGCCCTTGAACAAATATAGCTGGTAAAAAACGAGCCCTGGCATATTCCAGGTTTGCCAGGTCCAGATCCACTCATGATGGGTAGACAGAGTCCCCACATGAGGAAGAGTATCTTTAATAAAGGCATTGGAAGGAAAATCCACTGAAAGGGGAGGAGTACTCCTAGCCTTGGAGGGAAAGTCTGCCGAGAGGGGAATAGTACCTCCAAAAAGGTCTCTTCATGGAAAAGGACTTGGAAACCCATCTTTTCTTAAATTTTAATTGGTCACTATTGTAGATTTCTAGAAATATTGTTGTTGTTGTTGTCAGGTGCCTTCGAGTTGGTTCCCGACTCATAGCGACCCTCATAGGGTTTTCAATGGCTGACTGTTTCGGGATTGCCTTGGGAGTGGATTGCCAGGCCCTCTTCCCATTTTTGTGGTGCTGGGAATTGAACTCAGGACCTCAGAGACTGCAGCGCAGCGCTCTACCCACTGAGCTAAATCCCAGCCCTAGAAATATTAATGAAAAATAATCTGGCTCTGTGGGCTATGCTAATTCATATTGCGAGTTGATAAGCCTCAGGCTTTCTTGAATGGAAATCCCTGAATGACTTCCAACAGCATAAATTCCTTAAACAAAAGCCTTTGTACCTGACAGCTCTACAGTAAGTGAAAGCATCCATTCTTCATAACAACAGATTCAATGGGGTGACACACAGGTAGCAGTTAACTGCCCTAAATTCCTGCATAAAGATTGAGAATAGTCAATTGTTACAGGAAATGCAAATGCTCAGGTCGTCTTGGTTTATTTCTTTAAAATAATCACACTTTGTCTCTGAGTTCCTCTTCCACTTTGATTGAGTACTACCTGACACTCATGTGACAACTGATCAGGTGATTCCACCAATGCAACCAACTTCCTTGTCTTTTTTTGACCTTTCATAAGATTTCATGAATGATAATTCTATATAAAAAGGCTGGATAATCTGAAAATAAACGGAACAAGATCACACTGCCTCTGAGCTGCTGTGTTTGTCACCCACTGCCAACTCCTCATCTGCTTTCGGAAGACCCTGGATTCTATCTAGGCTGCAGCTGGTCTGTGGCACAGGTTTAAAGGTCAGGAAGATGAAGAAGAACCAGGAGGAGCAGATCTGAAGGAACAACCAGTCTAGCAGGAGGAGCCAGGTGAGTGTGGGGTCCGACAAGCCACATGAAGGAACTATATTAAAAAGGAGAGAAGAATCAACTGTGCGAAGGCTGCTGATTGGTTAAGGAAGATGACATCCAGAAGTGGCATTGGACTTGGCAACCTAAAGGTATGAATGACTTTCCCAAAAGCTGGTCCAGTAGAGTGATGGGGGAAGTGGAGCAGTCAGAATGGTCCCTGAAGATGCCCACATTCTAATCCCTGGAACTGGTCATCTGTTGCCTGAGGTAGCTAAAGGGACCATGGAGATGTCATTGTATAAGGACATTGCAGTGGGGAGATCGTCTTGGGTTACCCAGAGGATCCAATCTGATTGCATGAGTCCCTAAAAGAAGATGGCAGCAACAGAAAGGGTGGGAAACACAGATGGAAGAAGGAGAGGAGACAAGAAGCGTAAGAGGAGCTGGGCTCACCATCTCTGCTCTGAAGGAGGAGGAAGGGAGTCACAATCAAGGAACGGGACAACCCTCAGAAGCTGGACTGACCCTCCACTCACAGCCAGTGAGAAAACAGGGATCTAGATTCTACAGCCACAAGGAATTCTGCCAACAACCTGAAATAGCAGCAAGAGTGCCCTCTGGAGTCTCCAGGGAGTAACACAACCCTGCTGGCATCTGACCATGGTCCAGTGAGACCCGGGCCGACTTCAGATGTACAGAAGAGTAACGATGATAAAGTTGTGTTGTTTAGGCTTCCAGTTATTGTAGCAATAGAAAATGGACACGGAGAGCCTGAACAGAGTAAGCTCAAGACCAAGGTGGAAAGACACTGTACCTTAGAGGGGTATGGTTGATAGCACAGACATGGGAAGAAAATCAGAGGATCACAGAAGGGTCTTCTTTATGGAAGCAATTCCGTCATGTCGTCCGCTGATGATAATGAACTAGTGGAACGTGGGCAGTGGAAGGCTCCCTGGTGTTGGTGGGGGTGCTGCCTCTGGATGGCAGTGCAGAAGGTCCACCCAGAGAACCAGGAGAGGAGACAGGGTGAGGACAAGCTCCCAGCAAGTGGATGTGCAAGGACACTGAGAGATGGGAGCCTCTGTCTTCTCAGTAAAACAAGAAGCACGGCCGTCAGGGGAAGGACAGGACAGAAGGAATGGGGGCTTACAAGACTGGAACAGCGAAGCAACTGCCTCATATTTCCAGGGAGATTCTTATTTGAGAATGCTTCACTGTTTTTAAACTGCAGTTTTTAGTTGTACTTCTTCCTGGGGTACAGCATGATGCTTTGGTACATCTGTACCATGTGGAATAAGTAAATCAAGTCAAATGGCCATTGTAAGTATTCAGCGCAACCCTGAACAGAGAATATACGGTGTGGCTACCTCAGAAAGTTCAGATTAGACTAAGTGAAGATCAGAATTCCAACCCTGCACGGGCCCTTAAAGACAGCCTAGTTCATCTTATGGATGGGGAAACAAGAGTCCAAGCAGGTTGCGGCGATGGCTACGGCTAGCCAAATTGGTAAATGGCAGGCAAAGGGCAAAACCAATACCGCCCCATGCCCCGGCCATCATTCTCTGCCCCACCCCTGCTTTCACCAGCATCTCTACCCAATTTCTTTCCTGCTAAAAAAAACAAATCATCTTAATTGTCACTCTGAGAGGACAACAGGTGCTGCAATTACCAAAGTAGCCTTCAAGGCCTGCTGTGATTTGCACCTAGTGACACGCTGTAATTCATTTCCTTTCTTGCCCATTTGATATTCACAGAGATTTACACTTTGCCTCTATAAGACTGAAGGCAAAGGAAGCCACAGACTTAAATCCCCTGTGAAGACACAGGAATAAAGCTAGAAATACTGGCTTTCAAAGGCTTTGGTATAAAAAAGCCTGCAAACCCTACAGAGACATTAAGCAGAAATCTCCTGAGCAACTCAAGAGACTCAAAGTGCGGGGCGGGGGGAGAAGAGGGTCGTGGAATCCCAGAATCCTTCCGTCACCTGTCTGTGAGCGGAGTGATGACAAGCCTGTCGGTGCAGCCTAGAAATTCATTCTGGTACGTGAAAGCCACATCTGTGATGTGAACCATCATCTTGTCAGAATCGTCATTAAAATAAAATCTGCACTGTTTCAGCCACTCAAAGTCCGTGGGGCTCTTGACATGCATCTGACACTGAAATTCAAAAGGCACGTGTTAGGACTGAGACGAAAATCATGTATCAAATGCGCTCGTTGGCATTTATGCAGATCATAAAGTAAGAGCTATAGAGCTCAAAGACTACTCAATTAGTTCAGAGACGTCTACCTCATCATTCAACCCATTCACTTCCTGATCAACAAAAAAGAAGTCGCAGAAAATATGGAAATAGGAAAACTCAAGGGAACCTCCAATTATACCCCTCTAATTTAATGGCATTACACAGCTTAATAATAAGACTCATTTCTTAAATTTCATGCTTAAATGCCCAATACCACAGATCTAATCATGAAATACAATATGTGAACAACATGTCTTGGCATACAAAGACAGAGCTAAATGACCTCCCTAGGGAAAGGGCATCTCTTACTTAAGGTCATGACAAAGGGCACCAGGGAGCTTCTATAAGCCATTATTGTTCCTATGAATTTACATCAGGTCAAATTTTCTAACGACTAAATGGTAGGTTCCTGGCCAGCAATGCTTTTGTGTGAATTTCTTAACCAAAATCTTAAGCCACTTTAATCACTTTTCTTTGACTAATAAGAAATCTAAAATTACCCTGAGCCCTTTATTTCTCAGAGTGGCAAACACTGTGCCTAACTATTAAGAGAGAAGATTAGCAGAAAATAGCTTCCAATATGCTGCCTTTTATTTCCATTTAATCAGAGCCAATCTCTCATAATCTTTTTTTACATAATGGGCTTCAGACACAATCCAGAAAATTATTATGAAAGTAAGCTTCTTGCCCCTTATCAAATGGTGTATTTTATAGCAGAGGACAAATTTCTTTTTACATTTCCCATTTCCAATAAGTACCAAACTTTCCTTCCTACCCTGTTCTCTCTTTAAAGGCAAAAATGTGTGATATCTGAATGTCATAAGCTGTAGAGTAAGAAAGTCCACTTTGCAATAAATGACAAAGTGTGGCAAAACTTGTTAAGGATGTGATTTATTAAAAGCCCTAAAAGAAGCCCTAAGCAGCTCTACTAGCAATATTGGTTGTAATTTCTGCAGCAAGAAACTAGTGGTCCTCACTTATTAACTAAAAGAAGCACAAGACAAATGAAAGATTTTCAGAATGCTACATGACATCTCACTGACAACCCTATGAATAGCAGAGAGGCACTGACAATAGTGCTGGGCATGGCACAGTGGAGGACTGTTTCCTTCTGTTGTACTTAGGGTTGCTAGGAGTCACACCTGACTCATGGCACCTAACAACAACATGACATTTTAACATTTAAAGTAATCACATAAAGAATTTCAAAGTAAGGCCTAATTGCCTCAATAACATAGTATAGATCATCAGAATCCAACTAAAATTTTAGTTTAAGGCTGAAAAGTCAGTCTGATAAACAAGCTCTGATTATGAAAGTAATGACCTGAATTTAACCTTTTCCTTGAATTCAATCAAACTAATTCAAGGGGGTAAATACAGATAGTGTCTAGTGTTTGCTTTTTTGTATACACCACAGCATTTATAAAGAACTTACCAGGTCGTCAAAGATATCCCTTTGGTGCACATGAATAGTAATCAAAGTCTCATATTTAACTCTTTCCATGGAACTCAGATCCTTTGTGGTGATGTCTATTAGCGTGTTTAATAGCTCCAGAAAAGACTGATTCGTTTTCTGCATGATCTTTTTATCAAGCTTGGCATTTCGCAGGGCTTCTTCTGAATCTCGTGTCCATATCATTTGAATTCCTAATAATCCAACCTTATGGAAATAAAAAAGGCTTTTTGAGGATGCGTGGAATATTTACATATTTAAATAGAAAGTACAGCACAATGAATAATTGCAATTATCATGCACATGTAAAACCTTAATTACATCAACTTGATACCTCTTTTGAAAACCCACGAAAATTGTTGCTATTATTTACCGAGCAATTAAATAAAGCCATATGGTGTGTCTACAGTTCTGTTATTGTGATTTTAAGTCATTTATGTTTAAGTCACATTTGTCTCTAGGTAGACTTTAAGTTACTTGCAGGTAAAGAACATGTCTTAAATTGGCTTTACCGAAACTAGCATAGTGTTTACTCGTACTAGATACAAAATCTTTATGGCTCACCATGACTAAAAACATTGTTTTCTGAATTTTAATGGTAAAATATGTTCCATTTGTCTAGTAAAACATGTACTCAGTACACTTTTAACATTTATGTACATTGTTACATAAGAATCAGTAAGAACTGTTTTAAATTTTAAAAAATATGTGAAGTACGATCTGTAGCCCAAATCCATATTTAAGTCTCTATATATTTATAGCCAAATAATCTGTACTTGAAATCTTTATGCTGATCCATACTGAATAAATCTTTATGAAAATCTCAGTTTTGGTCCAGAGTTAAATTATGCCATCAGTGAAGTTTACAATAGGTAATATGTGAGATTTAATATGACTATTTTATAAAAAAATACTTTCCTGTTTCAGTACACTGACCTGAGCAGGGAAGGAAGAAAGAAATTCAATCAGTTGGAAACTTGTGTCTTGAATATTTGCAGCTGCCTGGCGAATCACAAGATGCAGTGAGGACTGAGATTCCTCCAAGAGAGAATTGAGCCACACTTCCACATTGCCCTCTGCCATCACAGGTTTAGCCAGTTCAATTGTTTCGCCCTCTCGAGAGCAAACTGACAGAATCCGATCATAGATCTATGTTAGAAGATGAAAAAAAATAGCTATACTTATATGAAAAATAAGAAATATTTTTTAAATTTTCCTCCATTACCTTCTTGTCGGTGTTATCTATCCCAGAGAAAGTTAAGCTACAGATCATAAAATATAAGGCAAAACATGATATAAAGTCATTTTCAAAGCAGTAAAAATAAAAAAAGCGTGGACTCTAAAAAGGAATCCCAAACCAATTCCAAATAAGCAATACTGAAGGCATTGAACTTATTTTCTAAAAGAAATACTTAATACAAATGTAGTGATGAAAAATTCTCTAAAATCTCCTAAATGAAATGGGACTCTAAAAGCCTGTATTTCCATACCACAAGATGATCAAAATGACATTAGGAATGACTTGATCGATATGATCAATGAAAACAAAGTAATTACAAAGTAATTCCAATTCTTTACCAAAAATGGCATTGTGGATATGTTGTCAGGAGGGACCAATCCATGGAGAAGGACATCATGTTTGGGAGAGTGGCAGCTTAATGAAAAAAAAGGAAAACCCTCGACTAGATGGACTGATACAGTGGCTGCAACAATGGACTTAAACATTAAAAACGGCATGTGCCTAGCACAGAATCAGGGAGTGTTTCTCTCTGTTGTACATAGGGTCACTGTGAATTGGACCTGCCTCAATGGCACCTAAACATAACAACCAAACGTGGTGCTCTTTACAGGAGCCGGGTATCCTATACTGTTTTCTAATAAAATCTGGCTCCTATCACGGTCATTGCACTTAAGTCTCCTTGCAGAATGTCATAACAATAAGAGCATAATGTTTGGAGTTCCAACATATGCATCCAACACTCCTTTTCTATTCTCTGGCAATGTGTTGTTGGAGTAAATCACTGGGACTAAATCTCTCGCTCATATCTAGTCACTGAAAATATACCTGTCTTACTTCCCTACCCACCTCATACTTCTCATGACAAAGAAAATAACACTAACTGTAAATACAAATGTTTGTTTTTGTTTCTGTTCTTTGGTTAAAAAAAAAAAAAGAATACTGATCTTTTGGGCTCAGATTTAGTGCTGTGCCAATGAAGTCCTCCTCAGTTATAGACAGAAGTGATTTACCAAGAAGCTAATGAATATTAGCCTGCAGCTGTAGCCCTGTGGCATCCGATCCCTTCAGATCTTGGAAGCTAAGCAGGGTCAGGCCTGGTTAGTACCTGGATGGGAGACCGCCTGGGAACACCAGAGGCTGTAGGCTTGGGAGAAGGACCTGGCAACCCCCTCCCAAAAATCAATCTGCCATTGAAAACCCTATGAACAGCAGAGAAGCACTGACAATAGTGTTTCCCCTGTTGTACAGAGGGTCGCTAAGTGTTGGATACCGACTCGACGGCACCTAACAACAACAATGAATCTTAAGTTTCAGAGCCTCTAACTTGCATGGACCCTTTCCTAGTTCCTGAATATAATTTTCATTTATAATTTCATAAAATTTAAGATCTGTCCTTGATGTTAGTAGCCTTATGGCAGGAATAGGAAAAACAGAACCGTTTTAAGAAGTAATTGCTATGGACAGAGGCTAAAGACCGGTGGGCATTTAATCAACGCAGGATCTTCGAAATACAACTTGAGACAGTGAGAAGCTTTGTACTTGATCCATGCAGTCCCACCGCTATAGCAGAAAGATTTAAGCGAAACTTCAGGCAGAACGTTGTGGTTAATTTAGTGCCTTTTCAACTCACACTTGATATATCAACAAGAGATATTGATTTTGACCATTAAAATCCATCTTCTCTTTCCTTCCTGTCTCTCCCCAGTGTCAGGCTTTGCTATAACAGTTCAGCCTTTTCCACCCTTGCTCCCTTTCATTCTGTCTCCTATGCAGCAGCAGAGAATCTTTCCGAAACACAAGTCGGGCTGCTGTGCTGCTCAGAAGCCTCCTGTGGCTTTCTGACTCGCTCTGGAGGGACTGGAATTCTGCAGTGTGATGCACGTGGCCTTGGGGATCTGGCCTGTGCTTCTTTCTTCCTTTGTTCATCACTCCCTCTTGTGGGTTGAATTGTGTCCCTCAAAAAGATATGTAGAAATTGTAAGCCTCAGTACCTATAAGTATGACATTATCAAAAATAATCTGTGCAGATGTAATCAAGTTAAGCTGAGGCCATGCTGGGTGTGGGTGTCTGAGTAAGAAAAAGCATCCTTATAAGGAGAGGCAACCAGAGTGCTCCTTGGAAGCAAGAATGGCCAGACTGCATCTTACATATTTTGGACATGTAGTCAGGAGAGATCAATCCCTAGACAAAGACATCATGTTCGGGAGAGTGGCAGGTCAACACAAAAGCGGAAAACCCTCCACCAGATGGATTGACACAGTGTCTGCAACAACGGGCTTAAACATAAATAAGATGGTTTGCCTGGCACAGAATCGGCAAGTGTTTCAATCTGCTGTACACAGGGTCGCTATGAGTTGGACTCCGACTTGATGGCACCTAACAACAAAAACAACAAGGAGAGGGAAATTTTGACATATTGACACAATGAAAGAACCATATGTAAAGCCAAGCACAGACATTGAAATGATGCCTCCATGCCCAAAACACTAAGGATTGTCAGCAGCCACCAAAAACTACAACAGAGACATGGGAAAAAATTTTCCAACACCACCACCATTTTATATCTGACATTTAGCTTGCAGAACTGAGAGAGAACATACTTCTGTTGTTTGAAGCCACAGAACCCCTAAGAAACTAACCTGCTCCCTTGCACACTTACACTTCTGCCACCCAGGGCTGCACAGGCCTCCAGACCCGCACATGCATTCTGCCTGCGGGCGAGGCCATGCTTCCCTTCTTCACTACCTGGTCACGTTCCACTCACATTCCAAAACCCAGGCTAATATTCTCCTGCAGGAAGCCCTCCCGAGCCCCTTGCCCTCGGGTTAGGGCTCCTGGGCAGGCACTCCCATGCTCCTTGAGCTTAATACAAGCACAGTAATAATAATTCAAGCCCAAAATTACCCACAGTTTAATTGATAAATGTCTTTTCCAAGTTGCATTACATAAAAATCACTTCTGTGTTGATTACTCTTCCTCAGAACCCCAGGATCAGCCTCGTTCTGGTGCATAACAAGTGGCTTGACCAGGATAATTGGCTTTGAATCGCTCACCCTGAAAGAGCTCTACCACTGCACTACTGTACTGTATAGACTCCCTTTGGTTACTTCTGTTTTCTCCACCAGAGCACAAGTTCCCAGTGGCTAATATATTCCCATTTTTAAGCACAATATGTAGCGTATAGTACTTAATGAATAAATTAAATTTCCTGCTTTGTTATTGTTGTTAGGTGTCCTTAAGTCAGGTCCAACATAGGGACCCTATGTACAATAGGCGAAACACTACCCAACACTGTGCCATGCCTAGTACTACTGTCAGTGCTGCTCTCCTATACATAGGGTTTTCAATGGCAGATTGATTTTTGGGAGTGGGTTGCCAGGTCCTTCTCCCAAGCCTACAGTACCTGGTATTCCCAGGGGGTCTCCCATCCAAGCACTAACCAGGCCCAACACTGCTTAGCTTCCAAGATACAAGGAGATCGGACACCAGGGTGGTACAGCTGTAGAAAATTGCCTTCTAGGAGTGAGTAAATGAATGTTGCAAAGGGTTTGTATGAGGCCTCAGAGAAATGAATATAGGGTGAAAAGAGAAGAGTCACTTTCCTAGGTAATTTGGGGTGGTAGGATAGACCAGGTTCTATCTGTTGGCAGCTACACAAGTGTACTCTCATCACACTGAATGACCTCCTTTGAGTCACGTACAACTCCATGACACTATAGTCAGGTTAGGAGCATAAAGAAGTAAAATAAAAAAGTTTTAGGAAAGTATGCCAAAAGCTTCTGAAACCTGACAAAATCAAATCTACGCAGCCATTCTGTTTAGTCCAAGCAGTACCTCACAAGCAATTGTATTCTTTGTCTTATAGAATTTCTAAGTAATTTCCATGTAAAACCATGAATGCCACACACAATGTATTCTTTTTCTTGCTTTTTTTTCTTTTGTTTTGTTTTTTGAAAGGGGGTCTTGTTATGTCCCATGCTGTCCTCGAACTCAAGATCCTCCTGCCTCATCCTCCTGAGTACTGCATAACACATTCTTGTTTAAATTAAAACTATTATTCTCATTCAAATATATACTTTGGATGTTAAGAAAACACACAGTTCTGAAGGTAAATTGGACCCCAAAGTTTGTTTTTAGTCACTGGCCAAGAGTTAATGACCAGGAGATAATCTTTTAAAAGCACAGGGTCAGAGATTTACTTAATAGAGGGAGTTGACATTCTTAAAATACGGTGATCGCCAGTCAGCGATTCGAATTGGCAAACCTTGTCATGGAACTTGACCGTTTTAATGTTGTCAAACACATTCAGCAAGTGTGCTTGTATGGTGTGGGAATCTGACGCCTGCCCCAGAATTTCCAGAAGAGCAGGGTCTGAGACGAAGAAGAATCGAGGAAAGCAAAGCCGTTTTTTCTCCAGGTACCTAAGAGGGGAGAAAAAAGAAAAACTTTCATAAGCACACAAAGCTGGCCTTTCTAGAAATAAGTGACCCTGGGTGAGAAAAGGAGGAACAACCGTGTGACAGTCTGATGGCCTCACATGACCTAATGTTTTGGGTTCATTTGGTCCGTCAAGAATTTTTTCAAATAGTGTATCACATTCTGATGAAGAAACTTTTTTAGACTTGGTGGCAGAATTCCTTCATTTTTCACAAATGTAAGACATATATTTTGTTTAGCTTGGAATAGCTTGTATTTCCTTTGTAGAGAATGGAATAAAATACATACTGAGAGTTTGGGTTCGGTTTTTGCTTTGTTTCCAAGCACAGCAAAAGACTCCGTATCTTGGAAGTGTATCTTAAAAGAGAATCAAATAAACCTAGTATCAAAACAGAAGTAAAATCCAGGGATGGATGCGCTCCGTGAAAGGGCTTCTGCACTAGGAGTTACCAGAACCCAGTGGAAATTCCTGTCCTTAGCTGCTTGTCAAGTACACAGTAGTTTCTATATTTGCTTTATGCTATGGTGATTCCTTATGCTATTCTCATCCACACCTGATTTTTAGCCTCATGGCACAACAGTAGCACATCCGACTCCAGATTAGAAGGTTGCGTGTTCAAATCATGCCAGGGTGAGTTTCGTCAAGGGATGGGATTTAGCTCAGTTGGTACAGTGCAGCTCTAACCAATCTGAGGCCTTGAGTTGAATCTCTAGCACCTCAAATATGGGAGAAGGACCCAACAGCCCACTCCCGAAACAATCAGCCATTGAAAACCCTATGATTAGCAGAGAAACACTGATGATAGTGTTGGGCATGGCACAGTGTCAGGGAAGGTTTCATCTGTTGTACATAGGGTTGCTATAAATAGGACCCGACTTGACGGCACCTAACAACAACAACAAAACTGTTGAAAGGGTGTAGATTAGATTCAAGAATATGTGGGGGGAGGGTGTTTGTTTGTTTGTTTGTTTGTGGTACTGCCTTGCGCATACTAAGCAAGTGCTCCACCGCTGAGCAGCATCCCAGCCCCTTTGTATTTTATTTTTGAGTCAGGGTCTTGCTAAGTTGCACAGACTGCCTGTGGCCTCAATCCTGTGGTCCTCCTCCCTCAGCCCCCCAAGTACCTGGGACTATAGTCATGTGTCACCATGCCTGGCTGTCAGATATATTTATTCTCTCGTTTTCTTATCTATCGCTCTCCATCTTCATTTTCTAGCATATTTTATTCTCATTATGATGGCCTTTCCTCAGGTTTGCCTTTTTTAAACTTTGAAAGATTTTTTTATTGTGGTTGGTTTGTTATTTTCTTCTCTTCAAGCCAGGGTCTCGCTATGTTGCCCAGGCTGGTCTCTGTTCTTGAACTCCTGGGCTCAAGCAATTCTCCTTCTCAGCCCCTGCAAGTAGAGGGGGCAACAGGCAGATCACCCTGCTTGGTACTATGGTTTTAACTGCCGTTTCTTTTTGAAACTTTACAGGTTGTGTTGAACTTTGAGGTTATCTTAAATTTCTACTCTCCTCTCTCATTTATATCGCTTATTTGTGGCCTGTGTAAGACTATAAGGAACTTCCTGATATCGATCCTAGCAACAGAATTCTCTTCCTAGGAACATAGTTTTTAACTGGAAGATTTTGTGGACCAGAAAGAAAAGCTTGGTAGTAATCAACCAGGGCACATGAGAAGAATGCTCCAGCATCCATAGTCCACTACTAGACTTGTTTTGCTATTGTTTAGCAATGTGCTGGCTGAGGTCAAAGCTAAATTCCTCAAGGCAAAAGATGACATTTCTCAAAAAGATGCAGAAAAAAGGAGACATTTGGAGGATCTCATAGTAAGTGAGGAATTTGGGGCAAGAAACGGACTTGTCTACTATGAAGATGATGGCTAAGCCTTGGTATGTGGGTGGTAATCATCCTCTCTAACTCTCAACCAGGAGGTTCACTGAAATGTGCATTACAAGGTGCTGTGAAGCAACCGGATTTTTTATTTGGGGCTGGGATTTAGCTCAGTTGGTAGAGCACTGCGCTGCAGTCTCTGAGGTCCCAAGTTCAATTCCCAGCACTGCAAAAATGGGAGAAGGACCTGGCAATCCTGAAACAATCAGCCATTGAAAACCCTATGAGGGTCGCTATGAGTCGGATACCGACTCAATGGCACCTAACAATAACCACATGTGAAAAAGCACAGGGTCTACTACCCTCAAGGAGGGATGGGGCAGGATAAAAACAGAGGCAACCCAAAAAGTCTGTTTTCTTACATCATTCATTTTCTTCAAGACTTAACTTTTATGCTATACTGTTTCCTTTCGTATGAGCCTTTTATTTTCCTTAGATTAAAACCATTATTTTACTATTGTAAAAGCTCAGTCCTCCTTATTTGTATAACTTGGATTGTTATTAACAGCCTCCCTGCTAATTCTGCTTCACTGCTTGATACCCTCCGTGCAGCAGCCTGGTTTGATTCTGGTGGGGAACCAGGTAATCCTTTTATCTGGTGAGACCCAGGCTGAACACGGGCATAGGCAATGTGCCAACCAAATCCCTGTGATGGGATGGAGCAAACACCTTATCTTCATGCAGACATTCTTACTTAACTCCTACCCAAATTATGATCTGATCAACGTGAGAACTCTTCCTATTCATGCAGAACCTCATCCGGCGTGGGAGATTATAGTGCTCCTGTAAATATGAGTGCTTAAACATCTATACTAGGCTTATGCATTTTGGTGCATAACCCCTTCTTGGTAAAAGAATCAAAAGCTAAAAAAAATCTTAGTTAAAAAAAAACTGAATAATTTTAGAGTAGACTTCTCCCCTCAGGAATTGCAAAATAATGCCAAAAGATCAAGCAATGGACTATGTGCATGATAAAAACAAAGAATGAGCGGGGAGAATAGAGGGTGTGTGTGTGTGTGTGTGTGTGTGTGTGTGTGTGTGTGTGTCTGTGGCAGGAGGTGGGGGAATGAAGGAAAGAGAGGAAAGTAATGAGCCCAGATGTGAGCAGACCAATGGCATGATTCCTCAGCAAGTTTTCCTAAGGTGAATGAACCTGCATGATAACCCCATGACTCGTCCCCATCATTCCTTTCATCTTGAACTCTATGAGGATGAAGACTTTCTAACTCCTTTCCTCTTCTTCTCTGGCCTAACTCTGATGATGGACTGCACAGCCATCAGGTCAGGTCTGCATCCATGAACCTCCATTGCAGAACCTCATCCGGCGTGGGAGATTATAGTGCCCCTGTAAATATGAGTGCTTAAACATCTATACTAGGCTTATGCATTTTGGTGCATAACCCCTTCTTGGTAAAAGAATCAAAAGCTAAAAAAAAGCTATGCCTTCAACAAAGTCAGTCATGCTGAATAATCATTATGCTGAAAAGAACTCCATAGCATGAATTTCTTGAAAATTTCTTTTTGCCGAGTGTCCTTCAATAGTTATTTGACTTGATGTGACAATTTTATTAAGCAGATAAAAATCCATTTTACCAAAAATGTATTTTGGAGGACTTACTTCCAAGTGCTCTTGCTTTGTAATAGACATCTAAAGGTGCTTTACCTTTGAGGTTGGCATTGGCTGTGATTTAATAATGCTGCACAGGACAGTTCTCTAATAAAGGAAAGGAACTGTGGTAAGGCTCTATTATATAGTGCTTTGGGACACCCATAAGTCAAATTAGAGTAAACTGACAAACATCTGCTAAAGAAAATCCTGGCCCTACGTCCTATTCCTACGGAACCCCCTCCATAGGTAGTAGCATAGGCATCCTTCTAAGCACGATCTTCAACTTTCCTAAAAGGATACCAACTCAACATTGCCATAAATGAATGTCATGTATGCAACTGTCCTTAACTAGCAATGTAGACTGTATATCCTCTGGATCCTTATCAGGGTTCAAGTTTCTCACATTTCATACTGCCCAATGCTTTCCACCAATTTGGATCTGAGGATGATATGCATGGGAAATTTGTTGAAGTTTATGCAGGCATTCCATTCCATTTCCCTATTTCCTAGAATCATCTCTTTCCATTAGAAAGGCTCATATTTGACCCACACTGTCAAAAAAAAAAAAAAAAAAAAAAGGAAGGGAGGACTCTGCTCTCAGGGTTCCCTCTTAATAGGCTACACCATAATACTTCTCCCAAAGTTTCAATTCAAGGACAAAAAAATAAATAAATGTTTTCTTGAGCTGCCAGTATTTTTCATCATGCAGAATCTACAGATGTTGTACCTGGCCATATGTGACTCTTGGCTTTTGTCCTCAGGAAGGACCATTTGTCTCTGCTTCTGAGGTCCATATATAGTTTTTTGCACCAATTCTGTCCTCTTAATTTATTAGTCCTTCTTTTCCTGTGCCTTTAACTTTCTCGTTATTTTACAATTTTTCTATAACTATCTCAAAACTTTTTTTGGCTAGGCGAAAACAAGTAATCCATATTACTAACACATCATCACACATCCTTTCTTCCACTTTCAGCTAAATCACTTTGTTGTTGTTGCTCAATTTTGATAAGTTCCTCTAGTTACTTCACAGGAATCCTTCTGACATGCCATGGGACGCCCAACCATGTTACCCATCCCCTGTCTGTGAGAGCAGCCTGGCTCAGGTAATTGATTGCTCAGTGCACAGGACAACCTGGCTCAGACACTATTACAAGTCCTGAGGACAAGAGGACATACACATGGGGAAAAGTCATTTGTCCCCCAGAGTTAGCCCAGGGGACATCATTATTTAAGCTAAATGTTCAGAATAAATTTCTGCCACAAGTGTCAATGAACACTATTAAGAGTGCTATTTAATGTATTTCCTCTTAAATGGTTTTATTTTTAATTAGCCAAGGGAAGAAAAAGCAAAGAAAATAATTTATGACTCTTGTAATTCACCAAGCCTGCATGCAAGTGTACAAGCACATAGATAGATAGATAGATAGATAGATAGATAGATAGATAGATAGAGGAGTTTTTTTTTCTTGTGGTACTAGTTGTTGAGTCCAGGGCCTCGCGCTTGCATGCTCTGCAAGTGCTGGACCACTGAGCTGTACCCTCAGCCCATTTTTTTTTTTTACTTTTCTTGAGACAGGGTCTTGCTAAATTATGCAGACTGCTCTAGTCTTGAACTTGTGATCCTCCTGCCTCTGCCTCCAGAGTCACTGGG
Source organism: Pedetes capensis (assembly GCA_007922755.1). NCBI lineage: Eukaryota > Metazoa > Chordata > Mammalia > Rodentia > Pedetidae > Pedetes > Pedetes capensis. The sequence continues at coordinate 26,666 of VMDO01007224.1, read as the reverse complement.
ATTATAGGTATGCGCCATCATGCCTGGTCCAATATTATACTGGACACTATGTCTGTGTAATTCTGACTGCTTAGCTACATACATTACTTCATAAAGTGAATATAATGAAATATTTTGATTTTACAGTGTCTACTCAAGAAGAATGTCAGAAAAATAGGTGAATTAATTTTAAAAGCAAAGCCTATGTATGAATATTTGCAACAGAATATGCCTAAATCCTGAGGCAAATATCAGGACAATTACAGTAAGTATTTGGGGAGAATATAGCAGCATTATACATGAACTAAGTCTTAGCAAAAGAAAATAAATTTGCTACCTACTCTCCCTGCACCTTTTTGTCTCCAGAATCCTGAGAACTTTCTTTTTTTACCCACTTTATTGGTAAATGTTGGTGGGGTACAGAGTAATACAGCATTGGCTTTTTCCATTAGGTAACTATTACATCACTTTTGCCTTTCATCAACTTTTGAAGTTTGTTGTTGTTGTTAGGTGCCGTCGAGTCGGTATCCAACTCATAGCGACCCTCTGTACAACAGGGGAAACACTATTGTCAGTGCTTCTCTGCTGTTCATAGGGTTTTCAATGGCAGATTGATTTTTGGGAGGGGGTTGCCAGGTCCTTCTCCCAAGCCTACAGCCTCTGGTGTTCCCAGGCGGTCTCCCATCCAGGTACTAACCAGGCCTGACCCTGCTTAGCTTCTGAGATCTAAAGGGATCGGATGCCACAGGGCTACAGTTGCAGGCGTTGTTAGGTGCCATCGAGTCGGTATCCGACTCATAGCGACCCTCATAGGGTTTTCAATGCCTGACTGCTTCAGGAATGCCTTGGGAGTGGATTGCCAGATCCTTCTCCCATTTTTGTGGTGCTGAGAATTGAACTCTGGACCTCAGAGACTCAGCGCAGTACTCTACCAACTGAGCTAAATCCCAGCCCATATGTATGTATGTGTGTGTGTGTATGTGCGTATGTATGTGGGAGAAGGACCTGTCAACCCCCTCCCAAAAATCAACCTGCCATTGAAAACCCTATGAACAGCAGAGAAGCCCTAAAAATAGTGTTTCCCCTGTTGTACAGAGGGTCGCTATGAGTTGGACACTGACTCGATGGCACCTAACAACAACAACAACAATATATATACTTATGTATAATTTTTTCTTCCTTTAAGTAAGATTCAGACCCCACATATGAGTGAGAACATATGGTATTTCACTTTTGAGCTTGTGTTTGTTTGCTTAAGATGATGTTCTCCAGTTCCATCCATTTTGCTGCAAATGACATTATCTCAATTTTTTATTGCTGAGTTATATTCCATTGTGTATATGTACCATAATTTTTTTATCCATTCTTCTGTTGATGAGCACTTTGATTGGTTCAATATCTTTGCTATTGTGCAAAGTGCTACACTGAATATGGAGATGCAGGTGTCTGTGTGGTATGATGACTCATCTCCCTTTGGCATATTCCCAGTAGTGGTATATAGCTGGGTCATATGGCAGTTCTATTTTTAGTTTTCTGAGATATTTCCATATTTATATCTAAAGTGGTTGAACTAATTTATGTCACATGAGCAGTGTAAAAGAGTCCCTTTTTCTCACATCCTCACTATCATTTGTTATTATTTGTTTTGTTGATCTTGGCCATTCTTACTGGAGTTAGGTGGAATCTCAGAGTTGTTTTGATTTGCATTTCCCTAATGGCTAGGGATATTGAGCATTTTTTCATGTGTGTCTTAGTCTTATGAATTTCTTCATTTGAGAACTGTCTGCTCATTTCCTTTGCCCAATTGTGTGTTGGGTTATTTGCTGATTTTAGATTTCCTTCCTTGAGTGCTCTGTAAATTCTAGAAATTAGTCCTCTGTCAGATATGTAGGATATGAAGATTTCTCTACCATTCTGTGGGGTCTTCCTTAACTCTGTTGATTGTTTCCTTTGTTGTACAGAAGCTTTTTAATTTCATATAAGCCCATTTGCCAATTCTTAGTGTGATTTCCTGAGCAATTGCAATCTTGTTAAGGAAATACTTCCCTATTTCTATGCATTGGAGCATGTTCCTTATCTTTTCTTCTAGTATTTTAATGTTTCTGGTTTTATGTTGAGGGCTCTTATCCATTTTGAGTTGACTCTCATGCCAATAGAGAGGTATGAGTTTATTTTCATTTTTCTCCAGATGGATATCCAATTTTCCCAGCACCATTTGTTGAAGAGGCTATCTTTTCTCCATTTTGCATTTTTAGCCCCTTTGTCAAAGATCAGGTGGTTGAGGTTGCCTGGGTGTATCTCTAGGTCTTCAATTCTGTTCCATTCGTTTTGAAGCCCATTTTTGTGCCAGTACCAACATGTTTTTGCTATAATAGCCTCGTAGTATAGTTTAAAGTCAGGTATTGTGATGCTGCCTGCACTGATTTTGCAGTTTAAGATTATTTGGGCTAGCCAGGTGCAGTGGCACATGCCTGTAATCCCAGCAGCTCAGGAAGTGGAGGCAGGAGGATCACAAGTTCAAGACCAGAGGCAGTCTGTGTAATTTAGTGAGACTCTGTCTCAAAAAGTAAAAACATGGGCTGGGAGTGCAGCTCAGTGGTACAGCACTTGCAAAGCATGCAAGCGCAAGGCCCTGGGTTCAATCCCCAGTACTGCAAAGAAAGAAAAAAAAGATTTTGGGGGCTATATGTGGTCTTTTGTGTTTCCATATGAATTTTTGGATTATTTTTTCTATTTTTTTCTTTAATGTTTTTATTTTTTCTTTAATGTTTTGAAGTTTACCTTGTAGAGATCTTTAGGGTTTTGGTTAGATTGATTCCTAAGTATTCAGTTTTTGGTGGGCTATTGTGAAAAGGATCATTGTCTTAATTTCTTTCTCTTCCTAATCACAGTTGGTGTAAAGGAAGACAATTGATTTCTGAGTGTTAATTTTGTATCCTGCTACTTTGCTGAATATGTTAACTCAGTCTAATAGTTTTCTAGAGGAGTTTTTGGGGTCCTCTATGTAAAAGATCAGGTCATCTGTGAACAAGGATAATTTGACCTCTTCCTTGCCTATCTGTATCCCTTTGAATTTTTCTCTTGTCTGATTGCTTGGGCCAGGCCTTTGATCACAATATTGAAAAAGAGATAAGAGGGAGGACATACTTGTCTTGTTCCTGATCTTAGAGGAAATGGTTTCAAGTTTTTTCCATTTAATATGATACTGGCTGTAGGTCTGTCATAAATGGTCTTTATGATGTTGAGGTATTTCCCTATGATGCCCATCATCTCCAGGGCTTTTATTATAAAAGTGTATTGCATGTTGTCAAAGCCCTTCTCAGAATCAATTGAGATAATCACGTGATTTCTGGCTGCAAGTATCTTGATATGATGAATTACATTGATTGATTTTCATACGCTAAATCAGCCTTTCATCTGTGGAATGGTGCCTACTTGATCAAGATGTATGATCTTCCTTATGTGTTCCTAATTTGGTTTACCAGGATTTTGCTGAGAATTTTTGCATCAATGTTCATCAGGGAAATTGGTCTATAGAAGTATCCCTGCCTGGTTTTGGTATCAGGGTGATGGTGGTTTCATAGAATGAGTATGAGAGTGCCTCTTCCTTTTCTACTTTTTGAAACAGTTTGAGGAGAATAAGTATTAATTCTTCCTTGAAATTTTGATAGAATTCTGCTATGGCTTTTCTTTGTTGGGAGACTTTTTATTACCTTCTTCTCTATTTTGGTGTGTATAATGCATCTGTGTAGACTGCTTATGTCCTCCAGGCTTAATTTTGATAAATCACATGTGTTAATTAACATCCATTTCTTCTGTGTTTTCATTTTTGGGGGAGTACAATTTCTCAATGTATTCCCTGATGGTTTTCTAGATTTTGTTGATACTGGTGGTTATGGTCCCATTCTTATCTCTAGCTTTTTCAATTTGGGCCTTTTCTTTCTTTTGGTGAAACTGGCTAGAGGGGCATCTACTTTATTAATCTTTTAAGAGAACCAGCTCTCAGTCTCATTAATTCTTTGAATTATCTTTTTAGATTCTAATCAGAGTATCTCTGCCTTGACCTTTATAATTCCTGAGTGCTCTCTTTGAGATTGGCTTGTTTTGGCTTTCTAATGCCTTGAGATGTGTCATTAAGATGTTTAATTGGTCCTTCCCTAACTTATTGATAAAGGCACTCACAGCTATGAACTTCCCTCATAGAACTGTCTTTGCTGTTTCCCATAAATTTTGGTAGAATGTATTCTCATCCTCATCTGATTGCAGGAATTTTTTAAATTTCTGCTCATATCTCTTTGATAACCCACAGATCATTCAGCAGTACATTATTTAGTATCTATGAATTTGCAAAATTTCTTGGTTTTGTGTTCTTGTTTTATTCCATTGTGATCTAATAAGGTATATGGGATTGTTTCTACTTTTGTGTACTTGTTGAGGCCATTTTTGAAAACTAAAATATGGTCTACCTTAGAAAAAGTTCCATGAGGTGCTTAGAAGAATGTGTATTCCACATCAGATGAATGGAATATTCTCGAGACAACTGTAAGGTTCAGTTGGTCTATAGAGCAATTTAAGTCCATCATTTCTCTGTTGATTTTTCTGTTTTGATGACCTGCCTCTTGGCAAAAGTAGGGTACTGAAATCTCCCATTATTATTGTGTCTGGTGCAATGTGTTCCTTTATCTCCAATAAAGTTTGTTTGTTGAAGCTAAGTGCCCCTGTATTTGGTGAGCAAATATTAAATAACATTATGGGTTTCTGGTTGATATTGCCTTGTTTAAATGATTTGCAGCCACCAAGCTAGCATTGCAGAGAATCCTAAATGAAACACTGCATATGGGGGAGGTAAGACAATCCCACATACAAAATCAAAGAAATGAACAATAAACACAAGAAGAAACTAAGAAAAAAAACAGGCCAAATATGAATCAAAAACAATAACAAGTACCTAACTGGTACAGAATAATATGCACCTCTCATTAATTACTGTTAATGTAAATGGTCTTAACTCACCACAAAAGAGACATAGACGGTCAATTGGATTACAAAACATAAACCCTCCATAGGTGGCATTCAAGAGATTCACCTAATCCATAAAGACTGTAAAAGGCTGAAAATTAAAGGCTGGAAAACAATATACCCAGCAGGTGGGAAACAACAACAACAAAAAAAGCAGGATTTGTAATAGTAATTTTGGCGGATTAGATTTTAATTCCAAACTAATCAGAAGATACAAAAGACATTACATAATACTAAAAGGAATCCTGAGATCTTTCAAAGAGCCAGGAAACTTACCCAGTAAGAGATTTCTGGCATATTTCCAACTGGTCCAGCAAGTGTGGTAATAGCTGCCCCATGGTCTCATCTCCAACACAACACTGAACCACATTTGGCATTTCATGTGCCCGAGTCATGATCTTCACCCATGATTTATCTATGTTAGAAAAGCGTTTGGCTTCCTGTAAGAATGAGGTGACAAAGCATGCTTGGACATGGCTGCAATCTCAAAGACAGAGCATCTTACAAACATCCACCTGAGTCCAGAGTTCTAACCAGGTCAGACACTCAAGCTATAGGTGTGTGATACCCACACATGTTGTTTAAATTCTCCTCAGGTCTTTTTCACTATATTATTCCCTTTAAGTAAGAATTTTTAGCTCAACCCTGGGTTCCTATTGCTGTTGTTGTTAGGTGCCATTGAGTCATGTCAGACTCACAACGACCCTCATAGGGTTTTCAATGGGTAACTATTTCAGGGTTGCCTTGGGAGTGGATTGCCACATCCTTCTCCCATTCTTGCAATGCTGGGAATTGAACCTGAGACCTTGGAGACTGCGGAGAGGCACTCTACCAACTGAGCTAAATCCAAACCCATTTTCCTATTATATTAAGTAAAATAGAAAACAGATATGAAAATAATACTACCACATAAGATAATTTGGGGGAGAAGGAAACTTCCCAATTGTTTTCATGACTTATTTCTAAATGGAGTGAATTTTCTGATTTCAGGTTTTCTACAATAAGCATTGCATTGTTTGTGTGTGTTTAGGGGGAAAAAAGCACTTAAAAATAAGAATAGAGATTGAGCACCATGGTGCGTGCCTGTAATCCTCCTGACTTGGTATGCAGAGACAGGAGGATCACAAGTTCAAAGCCAGAGGCAGCCTGTGTAATTTGGTAGGACTATCTCAAGATAAAAAGTTAAAAAGGGCCTGGGGGTGCAGCTTAGTGGTGGAATGCTTGAAAAGCATGTAGGAGGCCCTAGGTTCAGCTCCCATATATGACAAAAATAATAATAATACAAACATAATCCTACCACTAATATTGCAAAGACGTAGTATATTTTTCAGGAAAAAAAATAGAAAATGCACAGATTATCTTGAGAGATTAGGAATCTTCCTTAAAACTTAACTTCCTTAAAACTTAAAACTTAAGGAAGATTAGGAATCTTCCTTAAAACTTTCTATATATTACCAATGAGCAGATACTACCAATATGAGAGCAAGAAATTGTATTTTGAACTTTAAATATTCTATGCTAAAGTTTCTATTATTAAGTCCCATCTTAGATTTGTTTCTACCATCAAGAAAAACATGCACAATTATAAAATCAAAAACTAACAAGTAAATACTTAAACTTTTAGTGCATAAATATATTGACCAAAAAGTAGTCTGCCTTAAAATTGTTTTAATGGATCTGTCCTCTATCATTAAGCTGCAAACTAACCAAAGACAAAGTTGAAAAAACTAAGTGAAGAGAGATTCAACATAAGCATACTTCTACAACTCAAATATACTGCTAAAGTATTATAATCTCACAAACACCTTAAGTAATGAATAAGAATTATTAAGTTTAGCTAAAATATCTCTTAAAATCTCAAAATATGTCCCACATGTAAACAGTAACATAATTATAACTTGATGAGAAAAATAGATTCAGTTATTTTGAGAAGAAGCCCTTTTTGTTTTGGAACTTTTCCCTGCAGATTTCTATCCCTAAATTTTACAGTACAGATAAATTTGAGCATAGTGTATAATGTGCATTATTTTAAAATGTCAGTAGTAAAAGAACAAATTATCGTGCCATTGTCAAGATAACTATGCCATAATTCTACACTGTTCCAAATTCTACTTTCAAAGTATCTGTAGAAGCATATCAATTATCAGGAATTCATTCTTTGTTTTCTTAACTTGGTTTCTTATCAAACATCACAGTTTTGCAGCATTCTTACTCTCTGATTGCCACCCTTTCCTTTACCTCTTTCCTTCCCTCAAAATCTCACTCCCTCTGAAGAATAACAGCATCAGCCATGAAAACAAAACTGCTTCAATGGAGATTAAAATGCTATTGCTTTCTTTAAGCGGTTATTAGTTCTTCGATGTTTCTCTAATTTAAAAACCTGATAAAATCATAGAGAAAAGTTCAGCACCTTGGGCAGCTGCTTGGCGATATCCCCTCCCACAAAGACGGCTTCCAGATAAATCCACAAGTTCTGCACCGTCATCCAGTTCTCGATGATGTCTGTTGAGTTAGAAAGGTACTGCACCCATTTTTGAATTTGGGCTTTGAATGGCATATTGTATCTGAAATAAGAAATATGTTCACTACCTGGTATTGGTTGTATTGTGTTTGTCTGCAAATTAAGGGTCCTTTTAAAAATCATAATCTTTGATCTATTTCTTTACAATTTTGATTGTGTAGCTGTCTTTTAAAAGGATGCTACTAAGTGATTAATGTATCACCATTTACTGGGCATTGTTAGTCTAGCTTTTTCAGTTGGGATCCAGAGCATAGATGGTACTGGGAGACTCAATCTAAGGAACAAATCAGGCATGAGCTTTGATTCCACCTAGCTTGCAGAGGCAATGTATTTTGGTCATCATAGCTATGGCCAAGAGAATAAGATTCTCTCTACTGAACCTCTGTGCCTATTCCATGGGGTCTCTGGCTTTTCATGCAATATGGAGCAATTACAGACCCATCAGTGGAGACTAAACAATGAATTCAAGTTCAACTACCATCATACCTGGACTCTTTAGCCTTTAATTTGCGTCCAACATGCTGGTGTTTGTATGCACCTGTGTGCAAAGCCTTATACAAGTGTATGTATCCACCCAACAGCCACTTTGCTGTCTCTCTCATAGTTCATCTATCTTCCCTTTTTCCTGCTTGAGACAGAGACTGCCAATGGCCCCTCAATGTCATTTTCTCCTTTTTTACATATGGATCCTTATTTCTATGTGGGCTATAGCTACCCAGCTGAAATACTGAATTTCTGTCCCCCCTTTGCAGCATTGTGTAGTCATAGGACTGAACTCCCATGTCATTCATTTTCAGGTTTAATTATCCACTGGCATAATGTGGCAGACATCAAAAATGATGCCCGCCTGGGTCCCACCCACAGAGACTGGTTCAATTGGTTTAGAAGTGGCTCAGCATCTTGGGATTTCTTTAAAGTTCCTTAGGTGTGTCTAATGCGTGTGAAGGTTGAGAACCACTCTTCCATGTAAAGTATAAGTAACAGCACTGGATGTGAAGGACTAGTGTGGAAGATGAAGCCACAGCTGAGAGGGAGAAAAGAGTGAATCAGAAAAGGATCAAGTCCCTGATGATTAAGTGGATGATTAAGTTCAAACCTAGGCCATCCACCCTGGGACTTCTTGAGATACACACTTCAGTCTTAAATAAGTAATTTTGTATGTGATAATTCTGTTATTTGAAGACAAACTTAGTCCTAAGGGATGGCATATTTCATCATTATTTTTCTCTTTCTTTCCTGATAAAATATAAAGTCCATTTGAAGACTTCTCAAATATTAATCACACTGGTGAATCAAATTTTAATTTCTGCATTCCTGATCAGTCCAAACTCAACATTACCAATGGTCTAAATCTCTAAGACCTAATTTTACATCTCGTATCATCCACCTGGGTATACCAAGTAAATGAAAATAAGGGGAATTTTTATCAAAACAGTATGAAATAGAATGTACTTCCTACATTAAAAGTATTGATATACAGAGCCAGGAGTGACAGCTCCTGCCTATATGTAATCCCAGCCCTTGAGAGGTGGAGGCAGAAGGATTGAGAGTTCAAAGCCAGCCTGGGCTACATAGAGAGATCCTGTCTCAAAAATCAAACGCAAAAAAAGTACTGATATATATATATATACAGGGAATAGAATATTTGAAAGCTAGAATAGCACAATAAAGTCATGTATAAATCTCCACAGATTACAGAATTACCATGTATTCAACATCTTCAAGAGCAAAAAATTATTTTGGAAAGAGCAAAAGGAAGCTCACTGCTTACATTTCCTAATGTAAGTTTGTGAGTCTATACTTTCTATGCCCAAAATGTCACACCTTTGCTGTTACTACCAAATGGTCAAACAGAAGTATTAGACTGGTACCCATCTATGCCAAGTTACTCCTCTACAGGAATTAAATTCATTCTCTCTCTCTCTCTCTCTCTCTCTCTCTCTCTCTCTCTCTCTCTCTCTCTCTCTCTCTCTCTCTCTCAGTACTAGAAGATTGAACCCAGGGCCTTGCACTTGATAAGCAAGTGTTCTACCACTGAGCTTCACTCACAGTCCCTTTTTTATTTTTATTTTGAGACAGGGTCTCTCTAAGTTGTACAGGCTGTCTCTGTCTCACAATCCTCCTGCCTTAGCCTCCCGAATAGCTGGGACTCCAGTCACGTGCCACTGCACCCAATTCCTCCTCTCTCTCGATCTGCCATCTCATTCAAGTATGTAAACAATTAAGAGTTTCTGCTCTACAAATGTTGGCAAAAGACATCTTCCAACAGAATGAGTGTTCCAAAATTCAGAACAGTGCTCCCTCTGGAATCTGGAGCCTGTTGAGCTGTCAGCTGGACAACTAGTCTCGTCAGCAGCCAAGCTAAAATGTTCAGCACGATCCAAGCAGCTAATTACATACAGCAGTATTCTGTCCAATTGATGGCCTCAGACACATCCCACAAATAGAGGATAATGAAGTAAAACCAGCATTATACACGCTGTGCTAAAGGCTAAAATTAAAACAAGTATTTCTGACACTGAATAAATCCTATAAAGGGTATTATTGCAATGCTTTTTTTAATCAATTTGCCTTGAAATGTTTGTTGTTATGGTTCTCAAAAATAAGGAAGAGGATAGATGGTTTTCCTACCTGTTGCTCAGGAGAGAACCCAGCAACATCAAGCTGTCTTCCATGCTGGCGATGATTTCTGAGGTACTATCTCCTCGCAGGAGGAGCTCTCCCCGCATTTTAAAGCTACCAAATGTGAACATTTTGTTGTCCCATTCATTCATCACTTGCTTCAGCTTTTGTTCAATGTCTCTCTCTTTCACTGCGCTGATACAGATGTCCTGTCAAAACGACAAGCTCTTGTTTTATCCCATGAAAGTCACACATCTTACTAACAGTCTAGGTTCAGCAGAGATCCTGTCTTCACTAATTGCTCCATATGCATCTAAAAACTGTGTATTTCCAGATGTCAAATGCAATATCAAAAGGTGGTGTGTATGTGTAGACATAAATGGAGAGAAAGAGAGAGAGGATAAAGATATGACTAGAAAGAACCTTAATTCTAAAAATTCCCCACCAAACTATTCCAGACAGAAAGATAATATAATAATCTTCTACATTTTGAACTTTAATCACAAACTCAAAACTTACTGCTTCTGACTTATCTCTAAAGTCAACGAGTGCATTGTTAGAGGAAATTTGCAGAAATCTAATTGTTTGTTTGTTTGTTATGGTTACTTTCTTGGTCCCTCTGCAGCTTCATCGTCTCCCAGACCACCAGTGGAGCCTTTCTTTACCTTCATTTCTTCTCACACTATGACCCTTTTCTGGGTGAGCTCATCTCTGCCCATATACTACTACCATTTTTTATCTCCGGGCAAGACCCACATCCATTTGCCTACTGAGTTTCTCTGATTGGATGTTTCAAAGGAACCCAAAACACAGCCTGGGAGATATCAAACTCATGCTCAAATCAAGCTCCTGAACTTTTTACCTTGTCATCCAATCAGATCCCCCTACAATATAATCTGTCTTTGTGATGAGCATAATCATCTCTCCAGAACTCTCAACAAGAAATCAACAGCTCATCCTTTTAACACCTCCCTATCTTCTTCCTACCGTGTTCCCCCCATCAACAAATTCTTCCCAGTTTTACCTCCTAAGAATCCCTTGGATCTTTTCTTTCCTTTCCAGGTTTATGACCTCCTCTCTCTGACAAGAAGCCATTATCTCTTGTCTGGGCTCCTCTTAGAACCTCTCCATTTATTTTCCCATCATTCTCCTCTTGTCCTCATCCAATTCTTTCCACGCATGTCAGCCAAGGGGATCTTCACAAAATGCAAACCTAACTGTATCATCCCAGAGCTGAAAATACATCTCCCAGGTAACTCCTCTTTGCCTAGAGACCAAAGGTGATACCATGTTCTAGGAGCACCTACTTCCATGGCATCAGCTGTCTCCTTTCCCTCTTCTTCCACCTTCTGGCCAGAGATCCAACTTCTAGTTTCTCCAACATACTTCAGATCCTTCACACATGATGTTCCCTTTGCCTGGAATGGTCTTCTTTGCACTTTCAAAGCCCCTCATCCCCATCACACAATCCTACTCCCTTCACCCAGCCCAGCCTTGCACATGCACCCCAGACTTCCCTACCATTAGCATCCCCAGATGCAACAAACCTTTTAATCACAGGGTATTGCAGAACCGCATATTTTTCCTTCAATGCTATTTACTACAGCTTATAACTATATCTTCCATGTATAATTAATTACACTAATTATTTAATGATCTATGCATCTTCATGTCAGCAGAACATAACCTATATCATAGTAGGCATTCAATACATACTTGTGAAGGAGTTAATGGCTGAATGGGAGGAAAAGAGTTTCAATTGCCCTGGCATGGTTTGCTTCATGGTATAGGAGTGCTATAAAATAGATATCATGACACTCGCCCAATCTTCCACCACAGTGTATTCTCTGTCAACCGTACCTCTATTTCCTCTTTGTATTTCAGAAGAGGAATCTCCATTATATTTCTTAACTTAAAGGTCTCATTTCCTACATCCAGCCTGTGCCCAGTGAGAGCAGTTATCCTCTCCCAGTGCCTCTGCATCATGGCTTTACTGGCCATGTATTCCAGCAGTGGACAGCACTCACTGAAATCATCAATGGTCTTCTTCAGGTCCAAAAAAGCCTGCCAGTCCTTCAATGCCCGGGGCAGCTTCCGACACCTGAGAAGGGGAACCAACATGAAAGGTCATTCAAACATGAGCCCAGGCATCTCTGGTCCAAGGCTATCTGCTAGCATTTCTATCAAAAAGTCTCTTCAAGTATCTATCTCATTTTGAAGTCTTACGGCTCCCAGGCCAACTCTTAATAGAATATAGTGGAGCACATATTAGGGAAAATTACTCCTCCAGATCAGGAAAGACTTTTTTAGGGCTTGGAAAACATGACAAATTGGGATCAGATTTGGGTATAGGTTCAATATGTTAAAATTTAGAATATTCGGGTTCTGCTTGTGTTCAACTTTAAATCCTATGTGCAGATAATTTAAAACCAAACATAGACCCAAACCTGAGCCTATCCTCATTCAAGCATTTTAAAATTTTTTGCTGAACCTGAACCTGAGCTCAAACATGAACCTGAACCCAATGAAAAATTATGGTCAGGTTTAGCTCTTAATAGTAATAGTTAATGGTAAAAACTGGGGAGGGGTATATCATTGGCTATTTAGAAATCAGAAAAAGTAGGAAAAAAGGTAGTCTTCTATTCACACATATGATTAAAATTTTAAACCTGAACCTGGGCTGAACCTAAACTCCCTAATTTTTTTTTTTACTTTGTTGTTGTTGTTGTTAGGTGCCCTCAAGTCAGTATTTGACTCATAGCGACCCTCACAGGGTTTTCAATGGCTGACTGTTTCGGGATTGCCTTGGGAGTGGATTGCCAGGTCCTTCTCCTATTTTGGCGGTGCTGGGGATTGAACTCGGGACCTTAGAGACTGCAGCACAGCGCTCTACCAACTGAGCTAAATCCCAGCTTTTTTTTTTACTACATATCCTTTATTTATCAATGTTGTTGAGGTACAGAGTAATATGGATTTTGCTATTTCCATTATGCAACTATTACATCACATTTGCCTGTAGCTATACCACCCTGACATCCAATCCCTTCAGATCTCAGAAGCTAAGTGTGGTCAGGCCTAGTGAGTACTTGGATGGGAGACCACCTGGGAACACCAGGTGCCATAGGCTTGGGAGAAGGACCTGGCAGCCCACTCGCAAAAAACAATCAGCCATCAAAAACCCTATGAATAGCAGAGTATCACTGACAATAGTGCCAGGCATGAAACAGTGTCAGGCAGTGTTTCATCTGTTGTATATACGGTCTCTATGAGCCAGACCCAAATCCATGGCACCTAACAACAACAACAAAAGATTTGCTTCACTCACTGTGTACACACAGGGGTAATTAATGAAATCACTTAACAAGGATGATGTCAATGGACAGCAATGCAGCAAGATGTGTAGCAAGAAATGCAAAAGCACTTTGAAACATCTAGGGTAGAAGGAGAACTTGGCAACCTATCTCATTTTTATCTTTATCAAACACAAAGTGTGCAAATTCCACCAGGTATGGGCATACTAAGCATTTTCTCACCTGTTCTGAAATTCTAAGAGTTGATTATTAATCGTTTCAATATTCACTTCTGACCAAAGGATATCTTGATAACTATTTATGGTTTCTATGACACTGTTGTACAGACTGTATATTTTCTGTAGAAGATTTAGCTGTTTCTTTATTTCAAGAAGCTGAGGATACCGTGTAACTGGCAAACCAAAAAGTTCTTCGCCTCCAGTGTAGGTGATGTATTTCCGATAGATATTATCAAATTGATTCTAATAAAAACACAAGTGAAAACTCATTGGGATGGGTTACACATGAGCAAACACAGAAATGAAAATAAAACGCTAGCATATAAGCAAGGATGTATGACCTCTGGGCACATGGAAATATGAATACTAATTGAGTATAATTAACTCATACAAACCACTTCTAATTGCAATTTTTAAGTGTAAGTGCACCTCATATAATAAGCTTTTATATCTTTAAAAAATCATAGGAATACTTAAAACACAAGAATGTGTTCATTGTTTTTAAAGTTATATAAATTAAAAAGATTACCTGGAACATGATAAGCCTATCATTGGCTTCCTGGGGTTTCAAGCCACTAGCCATTGGACCATTCTGAAGCAGAGTTAAAATAAATATAAAACAGAATGAAGTGTCTGTATAAAAATTTCATAAACTCAAAGCATTTGAATACCAAGCTAGTTTTCATGCATTAGCTATATACATAATAAGAAACCATTTTTTATTTATAAAAAGAACTCAGAAAGTGACTTATTTGGGAGTATGTTTCAAATCTACTAAAACCAAGCTAATACTACAACCTCCATAACTTCATAGACCTTAAAAATTAAAACATTTATTATGTATTTCTTAGGTGATACCAGCAAAGAAGGGTCAATAACTTTTCTGGAAGAAGCACAAATTTCTGGTTTTGAACAAAAATGCTAATGTCATTAACTCACAGATTTCACCACTCTAATTAATACCTATTTGTAAAATGAACCATAATCTTGACATTCCTATTAGGTTTTCCTATGACACCTTATATATGTGGGTTTCTGTGCTTCCTCATCCATGAAATGCATACATGGACCCAAACTCCTAGCTTAATGAGCTTTATGGTTTGGAGTGCCACTAGTTAATAGGTTCTGAATTTACCCCATATTCTACATATCTCCTTTCTGAAGCACATTATAATTAGCTAGAAATGGATCTCATTACATAACACATTTCCACTAGAAGATTCTGCACTAAAACCCATTTATGTGATTAAAATGTGGACCCATGGGGGCAGGGCTCCATCTGTCTCATATCATTGCATCTTCAGCCACAAAGGACAGTGCCTGGCATTGGCTGAACACCATCATTTGTAGAATTAAGGAGTGCTATGGAAAAGAGGAATCATATTTGTATTTTAATGGTATTTGTCTACACAAATGTAAAAACCTATTGAACAACTTCAGTAACAATAATACAATGTGAACAGCACTTTTAAACTCCCATTTCACTGTTGAAATTATTCTAGATGAACTGTAAGGAGAAGAGATTGTGAAAGACAAATGCTTTCCTCCCAAGTAAATAAAATTTCTATTCCTATGGGAATTTCTAGGACATTTCATGAAATTTAACACATGATTTTTAAACAACTACATTTTGCATGTTCTTATTTACTCTTCTGTGAAAATACACAGAGAGAAAGCCAGAGTCATACCAAATCATAGTCCAAATAAAACTGGTGACAGTCTTGGACGAAGACCTCCACAGTGCCAATCAGTTCTTTCCTGAACCTGGGCTGCAATGAGACTAATTCATTCTGAACTTGACTGGCCCGGGCCAGTAGTTTCTCCCAAGCATAGCGCAGAGTATCCACTTTGTCCATCTCCTCCTTTGCTATCAGAAGTCCGTATCTGTTAAGAAGGGCATAAGATTCCTACACAAAAGAAGGAAAGCTTAATTTCTGCCAATCACATACATAAATCCACACACTGTCATACATTGAAGCCTGAGAATGAAATAGACCAGCACGACAATGAAGCCACCCTGAGAGTTCCAGTTACTCTACTTGCAAGCTGCAAGAGATTGAATGAGCAAATGAGCCACTCATCTGAGCTCCAGTTTCCTCATCTGTAAATCTGGAAAGTTCTCTAGCTGTTTCACAGGATCTTCGTAAGTATCTAAAAGCATCATTTTAAATGCATTTTCAATTAAAACATTACACAAATAGACAATAGTTTTACTGAAGCCCCAAATTGTATCTAAAGACTATAAAATGATATAAGGTAAATAAAAAAAACAGTTAAAAACTAACTTCTAATATTGGAATAACAAAATAAATCGTGGTTTAACTCAGTCCCATTCCACTATGTTGCTAAGATCTTCTAATAGACATAAAGATATGTGCTTCATCCAGAGCCCAGGCCACGTCATTGCCCTCAGTATGCGAAGTCTGGAACTACTCTTTCGGCTAAAAGATTAAGATAAGCAAAGTGTGGGTCTCATAAGAAGTAACATTTCTTAAGTAGCCCTGGCCCCTTCTCCCACTATTGTTGTTGTTGTTGTTGTTCTTGTTCTTGTTCTTAGGTGCCATTGAGTCGGTTTCCGACTCATAGTGACCCTATGTCCAACAGGTGAAACACTATTATTGGTGCTTCTCTTCTATTCATAGGGTTTTCAACGGCAGATTGATTTTGGGGAGTGGGTTTCTGGGTCCGTCTCCCAAGCCTACAGCACCTGGTGTTCCCAGGTGGTCTCCCACCCAAATACTAACCAGACCCGACCCTGCTTAGCTTCCAAGATCTGGCAGGTTCAGACACCACAGTGGTACAGCTGCAGGTACTCCCATTATTTTTCCCTATAGAGTTAAAATGATATTTGCTTATTGATTTGGGGAAAAATGTTGATTTAGTCAAACATAACCCAATGTATTTCTCTCTCGTCCCTCTTTTTTCTTGAAGACATGCCTGTGGTCTGCACTTAAATACTATAAATTGGACATGGGTAATAGAGACACCTGCAGCTTTCTGGTGACTGAGCATTCATAATCCCAGTGTGAGTGAGAGAGAGAGAGAGAGAGAGAGAGAGAGAGAGAGTGTGTGTGTGTGTGTGTGTGTGTGTGTGTTCAGAGTGGGAGAGGAATAACCAGAGTATCATGTCTTTCAAATAAGATCTATCAGCCATAAAGGTTATACTGTGATCTTAACTACTTGACTCAACTTTTGTCTTAATTCCCAAGTGGGAATAAATGGCATTGTCACCTACTGTGCCCCTCTTTAAACTCCAGGGACTACCCTGATCCTGTGCACACAAAAAAGATGTTTATTGACTTGATGCTTCTGGTCCCAAGAAGAACATGATAGGCCAAGTGATTCCCTGACCCCCAAAATCAATGCATAAATGTGCAATTGTCTATACTATTTTCATGGTAATGTGATTCTCTTCAAAAAAGGATACAGAAAATGTGAGGCCGGAGTCTGAGCCTGACCATTTGGGTATAAACCCAAACATTTTAGTTATAATGTGATTTAAAAAAAAAAAAGATGTTTTTACATCTGGAAGTTTTGTTTGTTTGCTTTTTTGTTTATGGGAGGGGAAGTTTTGTCTTGATAAGGTTTTGCTATGTAGCCCAGGCTCGCCTCAAATTCTCTATGTAGCCCAAGCTGGTCTCAAACTCTCAACCCTCCTGCCTCAGCCTCTCAAGCGCTAGAATTACAGGCATGCGCCACCACACACAGCCTACACCTGAAATTTTTTATACTAGAATATGTTTAAAAGAATAAACACAGTGGCCCACTTCTGATAAAAGATTTTCATCCATAAAAGACAGTATGATATGGTATAAAAACAAAAGCTATGGAAAACACCAGTCACATTGCATAAACTCTTTGATGTTGTTTCCTTGCATGGAAAGCAGGACTATCGTAAAGAAGGGATGAGTTAATGCACACATGGAGTCTGTTAGACTGTTAGCATCCACCCAGGTCCTGTTTACCAGGGAGGATTCCCGTCCTCAAACTCTGAGAGCACTGATTTTAAGAACCATTCCTGCCTCCTTCCCTGGAAAACTGTCCCTGGCTGAATGAGAAGCTCTTCATGGGGGGGGGGGGCGGTTGTTCAATGACCCACCGACTTTGGGGGTACAAAGAGCAGTCTCCTTTGCTTCAAGGTGGAACCAATGGTGTGGCCCCGCTGAGACCACATCCTCCCTTAGCTATTTCCTTGATGTCTTTCCTGTTTCCTTTGTTCTCCTTCCCTGGTGAGCATTTGCCAAGAAATCATGTGCCTGGAAACCCTCTCGTCAGGCCCTACTCTTAGGCCTCTTAAATGACATGTAAAGGGGGAGAATAGCCTGTGGAAGGCACCCTATAAAGGGTAGCCATCATCATTAGTGAAATTACTGTCCTTGGTTTTAGCACACATCTATAATTCCAGTCTAGACCTAATTGATACTTCAGCTAATCACATCCAACGTGAAAATATTTCTGCAATGAATAAATGATGCTCGGTTACCTCAACAGGTCCCACTTGAAAGTCAATGTAGATCTGCTGCTCCCTGATTTCTTTCAGCGTAGCCATGGCGATCCGGATATCATCTAGGTCCTTAATTGGACGATTCAGTTTCTTATTGAATTCTTCAACAAGTGTAAAAATGTTTTCCATCTCACTCCTGTATTTTTTGTTACAGTGGCGGCCAATGACAACCATCCACGCTTTGGTCTCAGCAGTCAGGCTGAATTTCAGATCAGCTGTCAGACACAACACCAATGCTCAGTTTGAAAAATTCCAACCAGTGAAAGACATAGTGCTACTGTTTATTCATAGTAAATACTTTGAAACTTACAGCCCTCAAAAACATGAAAAATAAACTAGAAAAAGTACTTTTTCCTTAATCATTACATATGCATTCATTTTATAAACCTTGTTTTTACATTATTCAAACACATCTCAAAAACGCAAAAAAAAAAATCAAAAACCCACTGAGATAATCCTCAAATGTATGTTATCACTACTTATTAAAGAAAGGATCAATTTTAATTTTAAATACAACAGATTCACTCCTTGTCCTACATTAGCCTTTATTTTCAAGGTTTAGCAGTAAAGTATTCAAAATACCCCAGAATAAGTAATTATTCAGAAAAGATTTAAAAACAAATCTACAAATTGGCCTTTAAGCTTGAGGCCCAAAAAAGGAAAGCCAATCTATAAGATAGCTGGAATTCTCTGGAATATTAATCTGGGTAAAGAAGCAAAACAAAACAACACTGTTGAATTTGTATGACTGTCTTAAAGACAATGAACCAACCTGTATAGAGAGCAATAGAACCCACACAGATGTATTCAGGCTCCGCATTAATTTCTCGCTCCAAGTTTTGGAAATAAAGAATCTGGGACTCAAATTCAGAAAGTAAAGGATTTTGCAAAATAAATGTCATAATAGTTTCATCTTTCTCCTTTTGCCAAATGTGATTGTAGCGTTTGAAGCAATCCATGGATGTAACAACTTCCTAGAATATAAGTACCAATATATGTGTAGAGAAGGAAAAGGCTGAAATGGCATCATGACATAAATGAAAATTTGCCCATCACTGATGCTACTCATGGAGTTATCAATATGATTAGTTAATGAACTCTGATTAGTTGGACCTGCCATATAACTGGGCTGTAAACAACCATGTAGGCAGTGACCCAGGGCTAGTGACTGTCTCACTAGCAGAAGGAAAGGATGGTTTCTGGAAACAGAGAAGGGAAACTCTTCAAAGGCCCTTGTGGACAGAACTCTCTTGATTAGAGCTGAAACCTAGGTCAAAAGCACAGCTCAAGGTCATGCCACCAGGTTCACTGGTTGAATACAATGGAAGCCTCAATAAGACTATCCTGATGAATTGCCTGGGGTCAGACAGTCAGAAGAGACTTGATCTGTGGAGAGAAGGGCACACAGAATATGACCTGCACCCAATCTCATCAGGAGATTTCATGGAATCACATGAGTATGTGTAAATTATTTCAATAGGACTACATCTTTCTCATCCAAATCTTCCAATTTTTTCCAAACACTTGGTAAGTTTTAGAGCAATCCTCAGAGAGCCCTCACACACTATTAAGTACGTTCCTAGGTATTTTTCAATGATGTCATTGTAAGCCAGACCTTTTTCCACTGGTTTCATAACTGGCTATGAATGGCATCTATGTTTTAAAATTTGATTTATTTTTTCATTAAAAAGTTCAGTTTGCTACCAAATCTGCTTCCATAACATGAAATGGCTCCCATGTGTTGGGGAACAGGACATGAGGTCAGTGGGCAGGGAGGGGGTCATATTATCAAATGCTGTTCCTTCCAGCACTTTGATGTGTACAAGTTATGGCAGCAAGTTGTGGAGCAGAGTCCTGAATGCCATGCCCCCTGCCCCATTTCTTCCTTTCGGATTAATTTGGTCACTATTTGTCTCATGTTCTTTGTACAGATCAACCTGATCTGCCATGTTATCTGGGCACTTATGCCTCAGCAGCACCAACTACTCCTTACTCACTTTCTCCTAAGCTTCTTCCACCTCTCTGAATAAAATTCTATACTTATTATAGCACTAGTAAACATGTTAATATTTTACTCTGATAATTACTGCTTTTGTTATGTCCATTACAAAATTGCCAAGGTTTTGTGTCTGCCTCAATCTCATTTTTCCCAAAATCTCTATTATTGTTGTTAGGTGCCATTGAGTTGGGTCCAACTCATAGTAATCCTCTGTACAAGAGAACAAAACACTCCCCTACACTGTGCCAGTCATGCCCAACACTATATCTGCTACTCATAGCACTGGCTATGAGTATACTCACTGGCTGATTAGTTTATTGTTTTCCAGATTGCTTTGGGAGTGGGCTGCCAGGCCTTTCTCCCATTTTGTCAGTGCTAGGGATCCAGCACTGGATCCCTAATCCAGAGCCTCAGAGCACACAGAGAAAGCACTCTAAGTGAGCTAAACTCCAGCCAAAAGAGTGCTTTCTCTGCATGCTCTGAGGCCTTCGGGTTTGATCCCCAGCACTGCAAAAATGGGAGAAGGACCCAGCAACTCACTCTTGAAACAATCAGCCATCAAAATCCCTATGAGTACCAGAGAAGTTCCGACATAGTGCTGGACATGGCACAGTGTCAGGGATTGTTTCATTTTGTAGTACATGGGGTCACTATATGGGCTGGGATTTAGCTCAGTTGGTAGAGCGCCACTCTGCAGTCTCTGAGGTCCTGAGTTCAATTCCCAGCGCCACAAACATGGGAGAAGGACATGGCAATCCACTCCCGGGGCAATCCCGAAATAATCAGCCACTGAAAACCCTATAAGGGTCACTATGAGTCAGACACGACTCGATGACACTTAACAACAATAATAACAAGGTTCGCTATGAGTCGTATCCAAGTCAACATCCCTAACAACAAAATCTCTATTACTTAATAGTATATGTGCTGCTGTTGTTAGGTCCCCTTGAGTCGTGTCCAACTCATAGCGACCCTCATAGGGTTTTCAATGGCTGATTGTTTCAGGATTGCCTTGGGAGTGGATTGGCAGCTTCTTCTCTCATTTTTGTGGTGCTGGGAACCAAACCCGGGACCTCAGAGACTGCAGAGTGGTGCTCTACCAACTGAGCTAAATCCCAACCCCAACAGTATATGTATAACTTTGCAAAACAGGATAATTTTCAGAAACATGTTTATTGTATTGTATTAGAAGTGATGAAAATTATCTTTCAGATGTCAACTGACTTAACTCTTGCTGGGCCACTTTTGTTTTTTCAGATTAGTCTCTTAGATTTACTTGGTAAACAATCATATTATCTACAAATAAAAATTCATCTCCTCATTTCTAATGTTTATGTCTCTTGAGAATCAAGTTTTTCCATTGGCTTACATCATAACTTCAGAGTTCTATGTGAGAAAAAACCTTCTAAAGAGAGAAAGGGCAAGTACAATTATTTGATACAATACAATATTATGGACAACATTCCAGATGGCATGACTACTTTAAGTACCTTGCACCAAACTAAACCAAACTGAGGAGGAGCTCCCCTCTAACTCCCATATACAGGTAGTGTGGCCCTCAGAGCCTTATGTTTAATGGATGTTGAGATTTCCCATCCACTGAAATACAGAAAGCTAAGCTTCCATTGCTCAGCCCAGCACAACTGATCCCCTAGCATGGACAGAGTGTTTTCAGGCATATCAAGAATGCACTGCAACAGCATGGAGACACACTCACAAATGCATGTGGGTTTGGAGACTAAATATCCGATTATCAATGATTCCTGGGAATGAGTAGAAATTCCAAAATTCTGAGCTCTTTCAACATCCAAAAGCTTCTAATATGAAGGAAACACCCTAACTACAAATAAGCTTTACTCTTATTTCACCTAAAAGTGTCCATCTTTAATAATTGGAACTTTTTAGAGGGTAGGTAACCTAGGGTTTAATTACTTGAATTACACGTGTAGAGAAGTTAGGCTTATGTTACTTCTATTACCAAGATTATTTGGGTCATTTGGTCCATCTCACCATTTCAAGCCAGGCAATGTTACAAGTTAATGCCCAACCTATTGGTGTACTGATTATAACTGATGTGCATGCTGGCCCAATCAGCTATGGCTAAAGGACAGAAGTAGAGATCAGCAGATTTCCTGTGGCTAAGGCAGGGTCCCTCAGGAGGGTCTGTGGCTGTGGAGGTATGGCCACATCTAGTACTATGAAAAGTGCTCATCCATTCTCCCAGAAACAATTTGGTCAATCAATAATTCTAAAAAATAAAAACTGTCAAAAATTCCAGTACTGAAAGATTGACCATAGGGTGCTCCACCACTGAGCTGCACCTCTAACCCCTTTTTAATTGCTTTTTTTTTTAATCTTGAGATAGGATATTGCTAAATTGTGTGAGCTGCTCTGGCCTCGACTTTGTGATCCTGCTCCAGCCTCCTAATTGCTGGGATTACAGGCATGCACCAAGGTGCCTATCTCTTCAAATTAGTCTAAGTGCCTCTTCTTTCTACTCTTTTCAGGAAGACTAACATTAGTACATTTCTTTCATATAATATGAAAGAAATGCAACAAAATTACACAGATATTTTCTTGCCAGTGGTATGTTTATTTCAACTGCAATGTCACATCCTTAGATTCCCACAGTGGTGGTTGATTATATTCAGAGAAACTAATGGGCCTTATTTCTGACTTATTTTATTGTATTTTCTATAGTTACCAAGACATTTGAAAATATACCATTATCATTTAGTATACAGCCTGATAAATAGATAAATATTTGTTGAATTATGTGAACACTCTCCCTGGGGCAAAGTTAAATACAGTACCTTCGATATATTAAGAAAGGAAAATTAAATGTGCATAAGCACTTCCCTCGGGAACACATTAAAACTAAACTCAACAACATTTCTTCACATTGTTACAATGGTAGCTTTTCCGGATGCTTCCACACAGACGTAGCTCTTTCCAGCAAAATTAAGTAACAAAAGATGCATTTACTGAGAAACAGTTATTTGTTCAACACGGAGAAACACTTAAAGACTCAACAGGTCTTACTACAACGTGAATGGAGACTTTTTAATTTTAACAAAAATGATTTCAAGATTTGAAGTCTTTTTGCCTACAAGAACACTTTTGCTTAAACAAAATAGGGAAAGTTGAGAGAAAATCAGATTGGAAGAAAAAATTAACCTGAATTTGTATCTGTACCCAGTGTGAGTTTGTGTTGACAGTGTTAGAGGGTAACAGGCAGAAAGGGAATCGAGGACTCTGTAGCCAGCCAGGTCTGGTGGTCAGTGCTTCCCTGGTTGGTAATCCCCTTAAAAACAGCATACTTGCTAGAAGGAAACAGAATTCGAATCACTACTCACTTCTGCATTCATCCAGGAAATATGATAAGACTGTGAGATGTACATCACTCCCAGTAATCCAAAAGGAGCTTGATTGGTGGATTCTGCTCCCTGAGCAATACCAGTAGCTGCCTGGATTTCAATAACCTTTTGAAATGTCTGCCTCTGAGCCAAGACATTGAAGACACCAAGAATCCATTAACCCACTCTAGGCACAGGCCCCAAGGGGTAAACCTTTCTTTCCTTCCCCTGAAGGTTCAAACCCCACCATAGAGATCACACCCAACCTGGGCTGCAGGCAGCAGTAACCCTTTACTAGTGCCTGCCTTCACATCTCAAAGGTATACTGCCTTTATAACCTGTATCTATATTCTCTATGGGCTGGGATTTAGCTCAGTTGGTAGAGCACTGCGCTGCAGTCTCTGAGGCCCCGGGTTCAATTCCCAGCACCGCAAAAATGGGAGATGGGCCTGGCAATCCACTCCCAAGGCAGTCTCGAAGCACTCAGCCATTGAAAACCCTATGAGGGTCACTATGAGTCGGATACCAAACTCGACGGTACCTAACAACAACAACAACATATTCTCTATCTTTAATAAACTTATTCTATAATCCATACTATCATTTCTGTGTCTCGTACAAATTCTTTTATACAGGAAAAACAAATGAACAGTGTCTGCTGCCAGGGATGGGGCAGTAATTGATGCTCCTGGGACAACCTTGCCAGGCCTCTGGCCTCTGCACCTGTGCTCCGGAGCTGAGCTCCCTTCTCCACACCTATTCCCTGGGTCTCCCTGCTAACAATAGCACCAAGACTTTTCATTCTCGGTTGTATCTGATTTCCATGGAGCATGATACATAAACTTTCATTTGACATTTTATAAGATTTGCCTGACTACACAAATATGAAAAATTGACTGCAAATCTTGCTCTGTTTGATTCTTTTTGAAGGAGAATTATAACATCAGTCTGACTTGTAGGTTGGAACATGTGAATTTTTTAAAGTTAGATTCACTTGTATTAAAACAGGAGGTTAACGACATTCAACAGAAAAAAATATGAAATAGGGAATAATGGCTCTCAACTTGCATTCTGGAACCAGAGATCTTCAGTTAAATGTGTTCTGAACATACACGTGATGCCTTTCACCACTTACTGAGGGCACAGGGGGTGAGGCCAGGCTGCACACAGATGAGCATGTGATGTTGAAGTTCACACCGACACACGCTTTGAAGCAAAGGCCCTGCCTAGGAGCCTCCCCACGTACCTTTTTGGTGGAGCTGATGATTGTGCTAAGCACAGAGACCAATTTCACAATCTCTTTGTTGTCAGAAACATTCTTGTAATAATTCTTGGTTTGCACAGGAATGGGTAGGTTTACAGAAGCTATCTCAAATGTATCTAAAAGCAAAAAAAAAAAAAAAAAGAGAGAGAGAGAGAGAAAGTTTATATGGACAGCAGACTGAACATACTTTAAAGACCTGGCATTTCTATAATGTTAAAGATAGGACACCAAAAATATTCTCCTTTATAAAAGCAAAGAAAATAATGTAAAAATTGAGAATCTCAACTTATAAGGACTCTGGATAGTAACCAAAGCTTACAACAATCCAAAAAGCATTAATTCAAAAACAAAATGCTGGATCTGGAGAATTGTATCAAGTTTTGTATGCCCTGTTCCCATTGTTTCCTCTCTGGCTGTCACAGAGACTTCTGCAAAGAATACATATTTTTACAGGATTAGTCCACAAAGATTAGAGTCTCTACACTGTATTCTTTAAGATGCCTAATTTTCAACAATACAAATCAGGAGATGTGCAAAAAATAGGGAAGTAGGACCCTACAGAGACACAAAAGTAGTCAACAAAAATTACACATGAGGAAATCCAGACAATGAACTTACTACACAAAGGGTTTGCATCAGTTGTTATAAATATGTTCAAAAACTACAGAAATCATATTTAAAGAAAGTATGAGAATCATGTTGCATAAACTAAAGAATATTAATCATGAGAGAGAAACGAGAACCAAAGAACAAATATTGGAGTCAAAAAGAACAACAAATTAAACAAAAGTTCACTAAAAGAACCCAATAAAAGATTTAAATTGGCAGAAGAAAAAAATCAATGGACTTGAAGATAAGATGTTTAAGAGAGAAAGCTAGTTTATTGATTGAGATCTTTCTTCTTTTTCATATCAGCGCTTAAGGCTACAAATTTTTCTCTAAGCACCTTTGTAGCTGCATTCCATAAATTTTGGTATTTGGAGTTTTCCTTTGCATTCATCTCAAAAGTGTTTTCTAATTTCTTTTGTGATTTCTCCTTTGACTCCTTGCGTATTTAAGAGGGCCCTTGGAATTGTCACTAATTAACATGTCTGGAAGCTCCCTGGAAAAGCTAGATTCAAAGAATTAATCTTTATCTGACCTGATGCAGAACTTCACTGAGTGAAAAAAGTGATGTACTCAAGTCATTGTCAAAATTTTAAAACTAAAAAATAAACATCAACAGTTGATTAACTTCACAGCTGCCTGAGACAATGATATTAATTGGGGCATCAATGATATTAATTGGGGCAAACATGATGTTAGGTAAGAAAGGTAATATATCTGAATTCTTCAAGTCTCCTGGAATTTATTTCTAATTTCTTCCAGCATGGTTAGACACACTTTATACTGTTCAAATTCTTTTAACTTTCATTTCAATACTTCTCCAATTGATTTACAGATTCAGTTCATTTTCTATATCAAAGTCTAAATTGCCTTTTTTAAAATAGAGATTCTAAAATTCCTAAGGAAATATAAGAAACCCAGAACAGTTAAAAACTTTTTTAATAAGAAGAAAAACAGTAGAAGACTAGCATTTCCCAAGTTCAGAACTTACTACAAAACTACAGGAATAAGGACAGTGTGGTATTGGAATAAAGACAGACATAAGATTAGCAGAATAGAATTAAGAGTCCAGAAATACATGTTTACATTTGCATTTATGGTAAAGATTTCAAGAAAATTCAATGAGGAAAAAAACAGTCTTTTAATAAACAGTGGTATAACTGGATATCTACATGTAAAAGAACAAATTTGGACCCATACTTCACTCAAAATGAGTCATACATGTAAATATAAATGCTAAACTATACAACTTTTAAAAAATATAAAT